>PVKU01005730.1:0-116460 GCA_004027475.1 Anoura caudifer | reverse complement strand
AATGAGAAAAATTAAACGCTAAGAATATACTTCACTCGAAGCCAGGGAATTTGTTTTAGTAGTTGTAAGTACTTCTACAGCTACCATTCAATAAACATTTTTGAACATCTAAGAAACAAACTAAAAAGTATTTAAGTTTTATATGTCTAAAGGAAAAATATAATTTTTTTCCAAAATTTTTATGACACTTTTATAATACAAAAGTCACAGTTAAAGAGTGATTATTCAGGCATTCCGCTGCATAACAGTTTTTCACTGCAATGTACCAGATGTCTAAATCCATTCTATTCAGGTTGTCATTTTCATGATTTTAATGAGTGAGCTTCTGTGACAGATATACACACTGTCAGTATTTCTGAGGGAATCAGGTCCTATCCAAATTGTCTTTTTTAATTGAGTGTTTTAATTAAAAGTATTAAATTTACTTTTTCTTATCTAAAACAAATTACTAAATCAAACAAGTCACTGACATTAAGCTTCATTATTCTACCTTGTTATCCAAATTTTGGATCTGCAAATTGCTAAGTTGACCTATTTGAACACTACACCTAATGTGAGGATTCCCAAACCAAGTGTTTTGGTTGGCCTTCTTATTTCTTGAGAGGGCCAGATTTCTGAATGGATATTTTATAAGAATTAACTTAAAAAGTCTCTTACTTTTTTAATACATAATAACTAGTGTTTATTCCTAGAAGCACTTCTTAGGGTAAAAATAAACTACCCAGTCAACCCATTACAAACACTACCTGAGGCAGGGGGAGTTCAAGGCAGGAGAAACAGAGGACAGATGAGACAGGCAGAATGAATGGTGAAAGGTGGAACAGAAGGAGAAATAGAGTTAATTCCATACCTGTTTCCTCCATCGGGGCCAGTTTCTGAAGTTTAGAACTACCAATTGATACACCTCTGGATGAATAGGTTACCTCATATCACTTAGTAAACCATGGTGGTGAATTATACCATTGTGGGATAATAAATTTTGCCCTATTTCAGAGAAATAGATATCTGACCTCTAGTTTCCTTTCTTCAAATTAATTATAATTTTCTGATAACCTTGGGAAAATCCTGCCTCCCCCTCCCACAAAATAAATTACATTAAGAAATCATATGGTATCATACATGTAAAGCATGTTGCACAAGTCCTGGTCCATAGTTATTGCTCAGTAAAAAATTATTTGATTCTGAACACCTGAAACTAATGCAAAATAATATTGAATGTAAGCTGTAACTGAAACTATAAAAAATTGGAAAGAATATAATATATAGATATAACAGTAAAAGTGACCCTTTACAATAGATGCTCATCATCCAGAGACAATTATTTTCCATTTGGCATGATTCTTCCTACTTTTCTCATTACTGAATAATTTCCTAGATAAATCATGATTTACATACATTTTTGTTTTGCTTTCTCTGACTTCTATAATAAAAATTATCCATATTTCTAAAAAGATTATTTGACTTCCATTGGCTACTTCCCATAACCACTAGTGGCAGTGGGAATGGTAGCTATGGGAGGAAGAAAGGGGTGCATAGCTACGCTTCCTTCAGCTGTTTCCTTCCTCTCAATTGTGTGCCTGAAAACCAACTTTTAAAGGTCTTTTCATCTTCTTCCTGTTTGCTGCTGACTGGTCCCATTCGGATCTGAATATAAGAAGGGAACTCTATCATCAGCTCTCTCTTCTGGAAACAGTAACCCTAAAATTAACTAGACTAAATATATTATTCATACAAAGTCCAATGTTAGTATCCTCAAAAAATAATCTGACCAGTAAGTATTTTCCCTATATTATGCTAAATGAAAGGGCCTTTATAAAAGAACTCAGGAAGCATTTATCAGATACAGGATACCCCCAGTTTCTGTTTATGAAGAAAAATCTCTTCAGTATGAAAATTACAGTGTGTCTCAACTGCAACTACATCTATGACAAGGACTTGGGTGATAGGAACAGAGCCAATGCCATTTGAGCTCATGACAAATCTAACAAAGATTTACCATCACTCTTCAGAGCAACAGTCTGTACTCAGCTAATGGGAATACTGCACAATGGCAAAGCCTTGCTGAATTATACATTTCCATTCTTGGCACTTCAAAACAATTATAACTATAGTCCAAATACAAATCTCAGACCATCCTTGTCGCCTTTCAGTTTAAGGGGAAGTTTTTCTGGTGAAACAAGGGTAAGTGTGAAGCTGAAAATCAAACAGTACAAAACAAAACAAAGAACTGAATTTAAGTATAGAAAACAAATGTGTGGAAAGATCATGAAACGTACATTTACCCTGCCATGTAGAATTCTTATAGTCTGTGCGGCATAATGAAGGCTGAATATTTTTTTCAACCTTCCTGCCCAAGTTATTCATAAAAAAGGCAAGACAGAGCTTAACCACTTGAAAAAATTGTTTTTGCTTTGAACTATCTAGATTGTTATATGAATTTCTCAAACTCTCTGGAGCCACTCAATACATATTCATATTATCACACATCAACTTCCATGTTAGTATTACTTTAAGTCTTAATATCCACTGGCAAATTTGCAAAGGATTCCATTATAGTGTTTGTGAAGCATCTATTTGTTTGCTACTACCTACAAGCTATCAAAAGCCAAAGCAAAGATGAATGAATAAATCAAATAAAAATATTTTTACCAACTTTAATATATTTGATGTAGAAAGCAAACATTTAAATCACATGAAACTTTGTCAGCCAATTTCCAGTACTTCCCATCTTCAAGGAAGCTACAAGTACTTTTTAAAAATTATTGTCTTTCCAAACATAAATCTATAGAATATACAAAATCATATTGAAATTATTTGCTAATTAAAAATTAAAACAAAACCTTTAAAAACATTTACTCCTAAAAATCTGAGATTGAATCATATTGCATTTTTAGAATATCTACAGGTTCCTCAAAACTCTAACATATATATTTTTATATACAGCAGGTTGAAATGACAATTGTGTCTCTCTAGCTATGCTTTGTTTTTCTAATCAAATGCATACACCTTTGTAAATATTTAGCCACTAAAATTTACTTTAAAAGTAAATACTGTGTTTCATATAAAGTTTTTTTTTGAAAAAATAAATGTCCTCAATCAAGGACATACAACTTGCAGAATTCGGAGTTGTGTTTCATTGAACCTTCTGTCGGGCACATGATAGGGAATGGGAAACAGGTGGGTGTCCATTTGAATCCTGGCTTTTTATGCTCTAGGAATACCAAAAAATTCACATAAAATGAGAACCGCAGCTCTTTATTAACAAAAATAGACTTAGTTACCCAGATTTACTGTTGAGAATTAAATAACAACAACAATAATAGAATTGTGGCTTAACAGCTATGTTTATTTAAGGCTTATGATGTGCCAGATTCTTTGATAACTATTTTCAAACTTTCAATTCTCAGAGAACTCTATGTGTAGATTTCATAAAACCTATTTTATAAATTAAGAAATTTAGACCAAAAGAAAGTTGACAATATCAATAATTTTGTACCAGGTAATAATTATCTCAACAGACTTCATAATACAGGAAGCTGTAATTAAATAATAATTATGAAAAAAGTTCCTGCTCTCACAAGGGCTAGAACATAATAGGTACTCACCAAGTACCATTGCTCCTCTGATTTTTTTCCCCATCTTAATAACTTCCTCCTTTTTTAATTGTGGGGAAGGAGTTATGATGATGGATATTGGAGACCCTGAGACCTAGGTTTGGTCCCTATTTTGCTAATTTAACTGTGACACATCAGGCAAGACATCTAAGCTTCATATTCCAAATCTATTAAAGCAGAAGGAAGGGTGTACATTATAAAATAGTTAATAAAATAATTATTAGGAGTTAATTATTATGATGGAGAGACAGCTACTTCAAAATATTGGAATTTTGACCCTTTTCCAAAACAATAAATAAAATGATTTGGTTCTCCACAATATGATAGTGTCAATCTATTTCGAACAGCTTAAGCCAGGGAAATAATGTGTATTTCTCCAACAGATTTGGGAAGAATCAGCACATTTTATATATTTAAAAATCTGGAAAAGCAATAAAAATTGCTATTGTACAGTGATTTATTTTTGTCTTCCCACAAATGGGTCTAGGGGCCAAATACATGTCTTATTATTTGAAGATGGAGGCTGTATTAATATCTTAGTATTTGAAGGTAGTCTATTTCTAAATTTTGACCAAAAATAAACTTTGCATCTGTTATTTCAGAGTCTGTTCACTTTGCATTTATATTGCTACTCTAAATACTTCAGATTTATATTTTTGGTTTCATAAATATTTTTGTTGCTTAGATATGATACTAAGATTGAAATCTTAAATTGTTTTCAAAGTATTTTCCAATTTATTACCAATTAAATAATTTAAGTCTTCCTCAGTTTGACCTTACCTATCAAATAATTATACCTCTATTAGGACAATATTAGTTCTTGATCTCAAATTTCTAATAAATGAAAGTAAATGCTGAGGCTATTTAAGTAGAGGACTCATGGACATAGACAATGGGGGGATTGACTGTGGGAGTGGGGGGCAGGTAGGGGAGAGGAATGGGGAAAAGGTGGGACAACTGTAAATGAACAACAAAAAATAAAAAATATAAAAAAGAAAAAAGAATGCAAATGAAATTATTTTATTCATTACATATGAGTTACTGTCTTATTGTTTGTTTCCCTATCAATAAGTTCATGTAATTGCCTGATAAATCTTTCTAAAACAGATGTAGTATGATAAAAACATACAACAAAAAGGAAGAGGTTAAAAGTACTCAGCACACTTAGAGGGGAAAAAGAAACAAAATTAATGGAAGGAGGGAATCACCCACCCATAAGACATTCATTTTTGGAAAACATGATAACATGCATATGAAATAATAAACTATTATGTAAATGATTTCTAGAGTCTACTTCATGGCATTATCTTTAATTCAAAAATAAAATAATAATACAGAGTTAAGAGTAGTTTGTTATTCCCCTTGAGTACGTACCAAGAGGTGAAACTGCTGCATCACATGGTAGTTCCATTTTTAAATTCATGAGGAACCTCCATGACTGCGCCACTTTACGTCCCCACTGACACTGTGCAAGGTAATTATCTGTGACAACACTGGCTATCTTTTGACCTTTTATTTTTTTAATTATTTATTTAGTTTTTAGAGAGAGGGAAAGGGAGAAAGAGAGGGAGAGAAACATCAATGTGTGGCTGCCCTCATGCACCCCCTACTGGAGACCTGGCCTGCAACCCAGACATGTGCCCTGACTGGGAATCAAACTGGTGACCCTTTGCTTCACAGTTGGCGCTCAATCCACTGAGCCACACCAGCCAGGTAATGGCCTTTTAAAAATAGCCATTCTAACAGGTGTAGGTGACATCTCATTGTAATTTGTGGTTTGCATTTCCCTGATCAGTTGTGTCAAACACCTTTTCAGTATACATGTAGGCCATCTGCATGCCTTTTTCTTTGAGAGCTGTCTATTCAGGTTCTTTGCCCTTTCTAAAAATCAGGCTGTGCTTTTAATACTGAATTGCATAAGTTCCTTAACATACTTTGGGTATGAACCCCTTTATCAAATATATGGTTTAGGAATACAGGGTGGGGAAAAAGTAGATTTACAGATGTTCATGTGGAAAATAATACAATAATTAACAAATAGTTAAATAAGAATAAACTCTATTTTGCGTACTCACAACTGTAAACCTAGTTTTGCCCCCCCTGTACTTTCTCCCATTCTGTAGCTTGCCTCTTCACCCTGACAATCGTTTCCTTGGTTGCACAGAAGCTTTTCAGTTTTATGCAGCCCCACTCGTCTAGTTTCACTTCTTTTACATGTGCACTTGGTGCCATACCTAAAAAAACTGTCATCAAGACAAATGCTAAGGAGCTTTTCACCTATGTTTCCTTTCAGTAGTTTTATATTTTCAGGAGTTACATTTAAGTATGTAATCCATTTTGAGTTGACTTTTGTATATGGCGTCTGATAACGGTCCAATTTCATTCTTCTGCATTTAAATATCTAGCTTTCTCAACACTGTTTACTGAAGAGACAAACCTTTCCCTTTGTGTGTTCTTGGAAAGTTAGTTGGCTGCAAACACATGGATCTCAAAGAGATATCTGCATTTCCATGTTCATTGAAGTGTTATTCACAATAACCAAGATAAAGGAACATTCTAAATGATGTCCATCAACAAATGAATGAATAAAGAGAATGCGATATCTATTTAATAGAATAGTATTCAGCCTTTAAAAATAAGAGAATTCTGTCATTTACAAAAATATGGATGAAACTGGAGGACATTATGCTTCAGTGAAATAAGCCAGATGGAGAAAGACAAATACTGCATGATCTCACTTATATGTGAATCTAAAATAGACAAATTCAGAGAAGCAGAGAGTAGAATGGTGGTTTCCATGAGTGTTGGGAAGTAAATAGGGAGATGCTGGTCAAAGGGTACAAAGTTTCAGGTATACAAGAAAAATTCATTTGAAGGTCTATTGTGCATCACAATGACTATACCTAACATTATTGTACTGCATACTTGAAATTTGCAAAGAAGATAGATATGAGTCCTTAACACACACACAAAATAAGAAAGAAAATGGTAACTATGTGAGGCGATGGACATGTTAATTATCTTAATTGTGGTGCTCATATCACAATGTATGCATATATCAAAACATCAACTTGTATACCATATATATTTACAATTCCCATTTGTCAACTAGATTTCAATTTAAAAAGTAGCTTGCAAATGAACTCTACTATGTTGAATTAAAATTTGTATAATACAACATATTGCTATAGCATAAACATAATTAATGATACAGCCAATCTTTCTGACTTTGACCCTTATCAACCATGAAACTATGCATATGAAACTCCACTCTCTTCACTCTAATTAATAGAGAGGGCATAACCAACTGGAACATTTTTAGTGACTGTTTAAATGCATACTGAGATTTAAATAACAAGCAGCACCGAAAAAGAGCACATATTTGAACTTGGAAAATATCAGTAAGAAGCTTCAGTGACTGGAGACTTAACTTGAAATTTTGGGTGCATATAGGACATTCAAGAGAGGAGATTTTTACATAAATTTCAATTTTATTATTTGACGAGCACTTCTTTACCATGACCCAAATGGAAGTTAGGGCATTTAAGGACTGACATCTTAACAACCTAATTCTGCAGCTAAATAAAACTTGCAGGCACAATTGTGCTCACTCATCTAGGTTACCTGATGAAAACAAAAAGAAATAAAATAACTTGTATGGTTGTAGGTTAATATAACCACATAAAATTATTTGAAGAATGATCAATAACATCTAAAACTTTATAGATTATTAAATACTTGCTATAAGTTAGAATCTCTTAATACTATACCACCAGAGGTAGGAATTTAAAGGATTTGAGATTTTGTTCATAAATATTCTTATAAACTGAATACTGAAAATACATTATTCTAGATGTAGTTCTCAAGTAAGGTGTTTCATCAGAATCACCTAGGACTTTTTAAAAATATTATATCTGGCACAGCCTCTTGGGATGTCTGATGATTAAAATGGTGGGACCTCAAAGCATTGGAATGATGTTAGCATTCCTTAGAGGTTCTAATGCATAGCCAAGCCTGACAGCCACTGAACTAGACATGGTGGAGAGCATCTCTCTCAAAAAAGACAAAAAGATTCATATCCAGTATGCTCATTTCAGCTGATAATCCTAATTATTCATTTACCAAAAATTTATTGAACACCTACAGTACGAAGTTATTGAGCTAGGTTCAGAGAGCAAAAGAGAAAAAAATGGAACTTACTTTCTGCCCTCAAGCTACTTATGGTCTAATGGAAGAGCCGTGCAAACAAAGAGATAATTTCAATATAGTGCTAGGAAAAGGTTAAGAAACTGGTGTAGATCCATGATGGAGACAGACTAAAAAGGGTAAAGATGGTGGGAAAAAGGATGTCGAGAACAGAAACAAAGATTCACAAAGACCTGGAGCAAGAAAGATCATTTGAGAACCGCAAGTTGCTGCAAGATCATAATATTGTTTGCACAGCATACCCAGGAATAAAAACTCTATCCAGGAAGCAATAAAGTACCATTAAATGATGTTAATAGCAAGGAAATGAAATATAGTGAAGAATCATGCAGTGGGGAATGAGAGACTTGGTTGCCTAAAAGGAATGAGCTTCATAAAGTTATTTAGTTAATTTCTCCAAATAGAACAATCAAACTCATAGAAGTAAATAACAGGTGTTGTTTTCACATGTTGATGCATGTCTCTGATACACTTTCATAGTGACTCAATGGCCTCAGGTCAATCTTTAAACTTTCCAGAATGGTTAAAGACATTTTTTATGAAATGCCGTGGTGGGAGGAACTCAACAGATCAGAAATGCAGACAGTCAATTATCACCATAAATGCTTCCTTGAAATACAGCAGAAATTTTTGGGTTTCCCAAGAAATTACAAGAGAAGCTAAACTATTCATTGAACTGAATTAATACTTACAACAAAACTTCCCCCCAATAATTATTTGCCACTAATTCTGATCACTGTAATAGCCATTGAGAAAACCTCTTATAAGCTTGTGCTACTCATATTTTCCACATGCATATACTATTTTAAGGAGAGCAGTTACATTTCAAATTGCTTCCTAAATAGAGTTTAATGCTCAAGCTACAGGCAATATTTATATATACAGAGAGATATTAGCATCTGTGTGTGTTTTGCAATTTCAATGGATTGCTTAGAAAAGTTCTAAAATGTAAAAGTACAAGCTAATGAATAAAAAGGAAAAATGAATAAGCTGATGGTGACAGTGACCAAATTTTTAGACAGGGCAGATACTTTCAAAATCATGCGAAATTGTAAGGTCTATTTGAATGATACTGAACTGCACCATTGCTAATTGTGTTAGTCTGTGATTCGGCTGATGAGGAAATCTGCCATTAGTTATTCTTTTAATAGAAGAAATTGTGAATTAGTATTTTGAATGAAAAAGAGAAAAGAAATACAACAGTTGGAAGAAAAGAAGTACTCAGGTTACTCCTCAATGATATTTTTTTCCACCTACAAATCTCATCTTTATTATATGTATTTTTTGCTGATATGAATTACGGTAAATGGAAGAAAATTTATTGATGAAGAATGACTCTGCTAAATAGAGTGCAAGAAAATCAAGATCTGGCCTCATTTATAATGTGCCAGTGTAAGTAGGAATTGTCAAGAGCCTTCACAGGTCAAGGCTAGGGCCGAAACTTGCTGAGTACTGGGAACACACACTTTCTTTCCAGAATGCAAGTGAAAAACTGAGAACTGGAGCTTCCCACAGAATATCAAAAAAGGAAACCAAGCTTTGGGGGGTTGGAGAGCTATATTTGACAGTATTGCTATTTAACTTACACACCTGTTTGGAATATTTGCACTTATTAAAGGCAAATTATCATTGTTGTTAAAATTATGTAAACGATCACTGTTATTATTAGCCACGGCTTAGTAAAATAGTGTTCTGAGTAACACACTACCAAAGGACGCAGAGGAGGCTTGATGCTAAAGACGAAAGAGCAGGCAGGCTTGAGTTCTTGTCCTAATCATCCTATTTTTTTACCATGAATATAACTATGTTTTAAATTTGCATTCATAACAGAAAACCTGTGACAGGATCTACTTCCATATTAGAATAAAAAGACTGCACAGTACTTGGCAAAGGAGTGCTTAATGTACTGTTTATTTATAGACCATTCAGGGTGCTACTTCCACTTTTTTCTTATATGTAAAAACTACCAGCCAGCCATCTGCTGTACGAAACACAGAGTGCAATTAAGCTGTTTGGCATACCCAGTTTGCAGTATTCCAGAAATGGTGACACTAGCTCAGACGAGCCGCAAGTGGTGTGTGTGGGCAGAAATAAATTCAACTTGCCTAGCAACAGACCATGGCATACAGCATATTGAACGCACACGTGCCTCAAATTCACCCTGCTGGCAATAGACTCCCGACCAGCAGCATTTTAACTGTCAATGTTATTTACTATACAGTATTCAGTAGTGTAAATGTTAACTAAGAACAAGAATCCTGATCAATAAGCTAGACTGAAATGTGATCTGAACAAAGAGCGGCTGTGCGAGACTGACAGAAGTTTCCACAGAAGGGTTATGGAAGGGATGGACTGCATAACTGTTGGTCGTGAGATAGCTCAGGAAAGAATCCTGAGTGAATTTACAGAGCTTTGCAAATGAAAAAAATGCTACAGTACCGTGAGCTCTGTTTAAGCAGGTGAGCTGTAGTAAAGCAGATCTTCCGGCCTAATTGCAAGGTCCCTGCAGTTTTGCATCTTGGAATGTTTGTGCAATGCCTAAAACTGGCCCCTACCAAATTTATTTCAGAAAGAAATATTGGCTAGAAAATAATATCTTGGTAACATTTAAAAAATGAATGACTGCTCAGTGTAATTAAATGTAAGTGCCTGGTGAACTTAGGTTTCTGAAAAGATTCTGGTCCTTAGTAGACATTTAATATATGATACAAAGATATTTGATACAATTATCTGCCAGTGTGTAGCTTATGTTTTTATACTTTTTATACTTTTCTGAACAGAAAATTTTGTTTTAATGATCTAAATTTATTAATCATTTTCTCTATGGTTTATTATAATCACAAGTGTTTTATGAGACCATGTCTTGCTCTGATTTTATATAGTCCCATCTTTATTCAGTAACCCATTGAGCAGCACTTATGTGCCGGACATTTTCTAGTACCTTAAGAATATAGCTAAATAAAATTTTTGAATGTTTTTTCTTTTTCCACATGTAAATGTTGACCTTATCTGAAATTGAATTTTTGTTTAGGGTGTGGAATACATATTGATCTATTTTGTTTATTTTTGATAAATATAAGCAGTTATCAGAGCACTATTTAAACTAGAAAACCATATCTTTTTCTCAATGAACTGCAATGTCACCACTATAAGAAATGAAGTATTTATACATATGCAGAAATGTCTCTGTGCTCACTCTATTCAGTTTATCTCCTTCTTTATGCTTATGTTTATCTCAATTTAATTTTAACTTTTATTCTTTTCTGACATTAATGATATATATTTTTTACCTCTATTACTAATATATCTGCATCATCCATTTGATATATATCCATCATTGTTGGTAGTTCTAAATCATTTAAAATCTTCCTATTACTTCTTTTTTTAAGATTTTATTTATTTATTGTAGGCAGAGGGGAAGGGTGGAAGAAAGAGAGGGAGAGAAACATCAACATGTGCTTGCCTCTCATGTGTGCCTTCTTGGGACTTGACCTGGCCCACAACCCAGGCATGTGCCCTGACTGGGAATCAAACCAGTGACCCTTTTGGTTTGAAGGCCGGCACTCAATCCACTGAGCCATGCCAGCCAGGGCTCCTATTACTTCTTATTTGATCCATATATATTGTGTTTTTATAATAATAAATATTGAAATTTTATTTTTGTTATTATTACTGATACAGAACTTAATTGCATTGTAATCTTAGTCCATGGTCTCTGTTATACTAATTCTTTGGAATTTGTTCTATATCATAGTTTAAGTAACTTAAAAAATATTTTATCTTGGAGAAAAAATGTGCTACATAATTGCTGTGAATTTCTATGTCTAGTATGTTTTTTTATTTTTTATTGTTTTTCAATTATAGTTCTCCCCATTTTCCCCCATTACTCTCCCCTGCCCTACCCACCCCCCACCTCCCACATTCATTCCCCCCCATTGTCTTTGGCCATAGATCTTTTACACATGTTCCTTAACTTGACCCCTTCCCTTCTTTTTAATTATGTTTATCAATTTGTATATAATTTTTAGTGTTTTATTTTTTCTTTAGTTTTGTATTGTCTTTTAGTCTTTTGTTTTTCTGACTTATTCTTGTGGTTATATCACTTGTTTGTTCATATATTTTTTATTTTTAAATACATATTTAAGTATATATAATGTCAACAATTAAAGTAAACTAAAATATACAATAAAATGAGAGAGACAATTGTAAAATTTATGAGTTTTGCTTTTTTTTACATCCAAGTCCAAAATAAATTGCTCATTCCAATACAGATATTTGTCACATTTAAGTGCAATAATATTAGAAAGTTTTTGCCCTTAATATAAATTTCTGAATTTCCAGGGAAGAGCTAACACTAACAAAAAAATCCCTGTGGTTAGTACCTACTTATATTAGTTTAGATTAATATTATTACTGTAGAGTTTATGTGATATGCCTTGATACATTTTAGATCAAAGTCCATCTCACCAGTTGAGCATCCTCAGTCTTGGAAGGCAGCTATGCTCACCACCATACCACCAACCCATCACTTTTGAATATGCCAGTTGCAGTGCTAATCTATGACTCACTATTTCCTGTATTTTTGTCTTTAAAGGAATTTACTTTGTTTTTATGAATAATCTATGCTATTCCAGTGGGTATAAAGTTACTTATAAAATGAATATGATATAGCAAAATAACAAGTTAATAATAAGTGAGAAACAGAAAATAAATGTAAGAATGAAAAAATAACCTGTGATAAGTCTTAGATTTTGGTAGTAAAGTCTAAAATTTTATGAAAGATGATAATAATATCAATAACAAACAACTCTGTAGAGCTTATCATGTCTGCTGTTTTCCAAGTGTTTAATATATTTATACAGATTTTTATATTTACAACAACCTGACAAGAGAGGTACTATTTTCCCATTTTTCAAATAAGAAAACTTAGAGGTAAAGTCAAGCCATCTAGGATCTCACAGCCTTTAAGAGCTATTAAGAATCTCCAGAATCCATTTTCTTAATCACATTTCCCAACTCAATAAAGATATTTTGCTAATCCATGTATGCAGTTCATATAAATAAAAAACTATCAAGACCAACTAGCATAAAGACAAAAGTATATGAAAACATATATAAGGAAATGTAAAGTTCTTTTACAAACTGCATTTGACCTTTATAAAACTAAGGTTTCAATTTCAAATGCAAATATATGTGCATTCTGTCTTAAGCAAATTAAAACTTGAAAGCTTCACTCACAGCACAACTATGTACAATGACAGTTCCTGTCTTTCAATAAGAGGAAAATATGATCATAGACCTGATTCCTCATTATTTGTCAACCATTCAGAAAGCCCCAAGCCTTTGTCATGAATAAATACATAAAGATTGCTCAGATTGAGAGACAGAATAAATAAGGTGATAATAACAAAGAGCTGAGAACCATTTATACACATTTTAAAAGCAAATGTATAAAAAAGACACATTCACAAAAATTCAACATTCTAGTAGAGGTTTGGCCATTAGTTAGCTGTGAAACTTTCTGCTGGTTATACATGCTATGTAGAACTCAACTTTTCTCATTTGTAACACTGATGGACTAAATTAAATCATTACTTCCAAATTTCACTTACTTCTCAACGACTTTCTAGACTCAAGGCATGGAGAGGAGGCTCACCTCTATGTGAGGCGTGAGAGCCTTACAGGTGTGAGGGGAGAGGAGCAGGAGAGGCACATTTCCCCATGCGCTTCAATACTTCAGTGACCCGTTTTCAAATCTACGCAATCAGTAAGGTGAACATCAGATTTCTTGATTTGTTATATTGTCTTTTTCTTTAACTTACTGTTTTCTTTTTTGGTAGTTTTGAAGAGTATTTTAGGAACTTACTCATATCAACCCAACCGTTGGTCAATTATAGGTATTTTTTACCCACACATGATGGATTTAGGATCTGAATTAGCAGAGTAAAGGAGGATTGTAAAATTTCTCTGTCCTCTCTCACATTTAATTATGTATAATCTCTTTAGCAAGACACTTTATATTTCTAGACACAAAATCACACAAGAAGAAAACATCTACTTCTGGATACAAACATATGAAAGCCCTGTTTCTGCGAATGTGACCACCTCTAGTGCGTTGTGTGTGGTTCTGGCTCACTGAATAACAGATTCTCCTTCATAGACAAGCTTTATACTCTCTGAGAACATTTCTGTAGGCCATTTGTTATATTTGAACCAGATTATTTCCTGGAAAATGCTTCTTTCTTCTTCCCTTATTAAAAATGGAAATGACTACACATCCATCTTCCCAAAGCCAAACAACTTTCCTTATGCTACACCTTACTTCATTGTCTGATTTTGGACTAAAAAATGGTTTTATATACATACATTTCAACTAAAATCAAATACTCTGACTTTTCAGGTTGTAATTACATATAGAGGTCAAATATACTTGTCACACTGAAGAAAATAGAGAAGAAACTACCAGGCCTCATAGACTTTTGGTCCCAACTTCAATTGATTCAGTATGCAAAGAATGACTTCCTGCACTTTCCTTATCTTTATGTTAATTTTAATTATTGCCTGGAATTATTAGGAAACCAAAGCATGACTATAAGTTCTGTTAAAGGTAAACACACGCTTTAAATAACTTTCTTAATATAAGACAGTAACTTATTTTTCTTTATATGCATGTGTTTATTCGGGGAGTTCCATCTAGTCCCTGGCCCCCAACTGTAAGCATTAAAATTAACAATTTTTTTCAGAACCAACAGGAAGTATAGTTATCTTTCTTTTTTTTCCACATATTTTTTATTGTTGTTCAAGTACAGTTGTCTCCATTTTCCCCCCACCAAACACATTTTATCTCTAGTAAGCACTTATTTAATTGGATTTTTATTTAGAATTCTTAGGTTTATTTTCACTTGACTTGATCTTCCCTCTTTTAATTTTTCCCATTAGCATTCCACACTGGCTGACATCTATCTGCCTTCATATTCACTATGATGCTTTCATTTCCTTTAATGCTAACATTATTACCTGAGTGTGTGCTTTATGAGCCTACTGGGTAGACACAATTCTGTTAGCTAGAACTACCTTCCTTCAATACACCCTTGGCTATCTGATCATTTCTACTTTAGTGCTTCAGGTTCATCAGAGAAGGTGACAATAAAAAAACTAGAACACTGAAACGAGCTTACAACATAATTACAATTGTCCCTGAGGACTGGTTTAATAATATAAAACTTTAGAAATACATTATCCCATTACATTTGGAGATGTTACAAAGAACACTTCTTTTTTAAATGAGTGTTGCTGTTATTGGTATTATTGAGATGGGAGATTTGAATCATACACAAAACTTAATCTATGTATCCTATGAATTTAAAAATCTATCTGCTGGCAAGTAAACATTAATTAATATCAAATATATAAGCTGAGTCTCATAATAAATAAAGTATTACACAGAAAGTGCTGTTGGGTTGTGCAATAGGGGATGCACTTTGAGCTTAGAATCCAATCAGAAGGATTTTCTAAGAGAGAGTGGAATATTACCTCCAATCATCACAGCGGAGAAGAATGCTCATATTGTCAAAAGTAGTACACGCAGAATCATTCTGAGAGAAAGGTATGACAATGCCACACAGTCTGATAATGTGGTTCTCAGGGGTTAACACATCAAGCAGGCTCCCACACTCAGTAAAAAATATAGAAAATAAAACAAAGTATGTAAATCAATGCATTAAAAACTCAGTTCTTGAGGTGAATTTTGGAAAATCAATTCAAAGCAAAATATGAAAAATCTGCAAATACTAGGAGATGCCAGAGAAAAGCTTGCCTCAGTTTTTTGTAATAAGAACAATGTAACCAAGTGATGAAGATGAGGAAACCTGAGGAAACCAGAGCAGCTGATTTCTTAGCTGCTCTGGGGAGAGGGCCCATCGACATAAAGAGAACCTGGAAGATGATATGCAAACACTTGAAGTGATAGGACTCTTTTAAAAATCTTGTTACCATTAAAATTATAATGGTTAGGAAAATGAAGTTTGGCTCTCAATGCATGTTCAAGCATTTTTAACAAATATTTTTTATCTCCATTAGGTTCAGTATCAAAGACTCCCTCTTTTTGCTACATCATGGCTATATCACAGAATGATGTATTAACTAGACTTTATTTTTCTGAGTGCATGTGCTACAATTAGAAGAACACGAGCCTTTTTTCTATCCACTATTGACAATTCCTCATCAGATATATATACCCTACACTTAACTTCCTTGTCATCTGAAACAATACCTCTACTTTAATAAAATTACTTCTAAAATACCATTTAAAACTCAAGAGAACTTCTCTATGCTCTGTTGAAATGCTTGTTCCCACCTTCCTCTCAGACACACACACACACACACACACACACTTCTGGCACACACCATTTTAAGACATATTCCCATTTGTCAGCATGATTTCTTTTCACATTATTCAGAAAATTCTGCATGTCTACAGCATAGTCACAGATTTAGTTATGTATTTGTTTAACAAATATACCTATATATTTGAAATAATATAAAGTACCACAGTTAAAGTAGGAAAATTTGGATTTGGCTATGAAAGACCTTGGAGTGGTTGTTATTGTACCAGCTATGTCCCTCCTTCACCCCCATGGTTCAAAGTTCACTCACTTGTGTAAAAATGATCATTGATAATACCTGGCTTATAGATGTATTTAACATTTTTCATTTACTGAGTACAGTGAAGTGGCTATTCAATGATCTCTTCAAGAAATGCTACTAGTCTAATAGGATATCTATCTGAACAAAAATGAACCAGGAATCTTACTCTTACTACATTAATTTTAAATGTCTCATAGACTTCAGTGTGGTAGGTAAAACAATAAGGTTCCTAGAGAAAACAGTAACACTGTAAGATACACTTATGACATTGGACTCAGCATTCTTTTTCAAAGAGGACATAAAATAAAAGACCCTGGGCCTAATTTTCACCTCAAACTATCCTGTGACTGCAAAGGAAAACACTCTTGTCAAAACTCTCTATACAGGTCCTGTGTCTCTTAGAGAATCCATCTGAACCTGGGGGTTGACATGGCTTTGAGATTCTTCTTGGCTGGGGGGTAAGTTAGCTACGCCTTTAAAACTCTAAATCAGTTATTGGATAAAGGCCACCAAGTCGGAAGAGGTGGGAAGGGGCTAGATCTTATCTGATTTCAGAATTCAAGGCCCAGGAGGACCTTGTGGCCCGTGTGTTAGTGTGCAGATTTTCTCTCAGTGCCCCCATTTAACCCGGCGTTTTATCCTTTCATATGACGTTGCTAGTTCCAGAACCTCACTGGTATAATATCCCTAGAAAGCAAGTCTCTCTTCTGCATGGCCACATCATTTACCTAGCCACCTGCATTTGGGGTAGCAGGGAACTTCTCTCCGAACTTCACAATCAAAATAAATAGAATAGCACATGTCATGAAAATCCTCCATATCATTGTCCAGTCAAATACTTACGTGACATTAGAGTGAAATTCCTTCAGAAAATAATAACAATCACTACCTATTCAAATATTATTTAGCTTACTGCTTTTGACCATGATAAAATAAATGCTTATTTGCTCCATTTTTTTATCTAGTTGGAGTTCGCAATCAAGAAAATGCAGTACGAATATTATTATTCCACATGTTTTAAAAGTATTACTTACCCTAAAGGTAATGTATCTAACCTTAAAAATACACACACACATACCTGTCAGTACTTTCTTCTGCTAAAATATACTCCAGCCTTGCTCTTAACTATTGTCAGTGTTTTTGGTAGGGAAAAAAATATTAAAAAAACTTTACACCTCAATGTTAGAAAAATTGTGATAATAAAGTGGAATCTCACTTTCTACATGTGAAGGTTATATAGAGACCACCATAGTTATCACTGTACTTCTCAACTGTTTTCACAGGATACTGAAAAGACAGTTTGCTAAAACACTGGGTGAGAATTCATGTCTCCAAAGCCACAGGATATCCAGACCAGTACCATATGGTTGATGCCTGGAATACCAGCATGGTGTTTTTGTGGAGGAAGAAATACAGCACTATTTTAAAAGTGCAGGCTCCAATAGACATTAATACTTCAAAGAGAATCAATTTCATATACACACAGAATCTTTTTACTTAATAGATTGTAAAATTTCCTGAGAGTTATTAATTTGTCAGGTGATCTCATTATTTTTTACTTATATAATGGAAGAGCAATTTTCAATTGTACCTTTGGGAACATAAAGAATTTTTTAAAAAACTATTGGTTTCAAAATTATAGAGGATTATTTTTTATTTATATGGTTTATCATTTCAAACAAGCTATCCAGACTTAATTTTATAAAGTACAAATAATTAATATATTTAAGACATTCTTTCAAATTCATGAGAAATACAGATAAGACACTAAATATAAATTCTCTAATAGCTGTTTTAGTCAGCTTGGGCTGCTATAACAAAATACGTTGTTATATTGACTTTGTGGCTTAAACAATAGAAATTTTGTCTGATGGTTCTGGAGACTGAGAAGTCTGAGACCAGGATGCTGCATGTCGAATTCTGGTGAAGGCCCTCCTCTTGGCTCGCACATGGCAAACAGAGAACAGGCTCCTTGATCTCTTTTTATAAGTGCAATAATCCCATCATGAAGATCCCACCTTCATGATGTCACCTAAACCTAACTGGCTCCCAAAGGCCCATCTCCCAATCCGATCACCTTGGTGGTTGGGGTTCAACATGTAATTGCGAGGGGACACAAATATTCGGTCTTTAACAGTAGGACAACAGGCAAAGAATTTCAGAGTATAATTCCGAAACTGGTACGAATTTCCCAAGGGGTGCTGCATCATTCTATAGTGAGAATGATGAGGTTTTCACACGCTGGTGCTGTGGTCTCAGGTATGGTGGGCTCCTATGGTGTAATAGTGATGTACTGTCTCTGATGCATCTCTGACCACACCTCTGCTTATTAGCAGGAGGAGCCAGTGGCCAGAGCTAAGAAACCTAATAAAAAGTGTGAGAAAAGATATATCATCCATTTGACTTCATTTTTACTTTATAATAGTATGGTCTTCTATTACTACTAAAAATCACCTATATATGTTGTTGCACTGGACTACCCGTGCATATTCAAAGATTTGGGGCTTTTAATTTTATAGAAAAGAAAATAAAGCTCTGAGAATTTAGTGGCTTATTCATAATGAACTAGTAAATGGCAAAAATAAGACAACAATTATTTTGACTCAGGTTTTTGTTTAGGTTTTCTTTTTACTTTAACATTCTGTTTTTCTCTGTACACAGGAAGAACCAAAAGATATGAAATATTAGAAATCATGGGTTCATATTGACATTTCCAATTATAATCCAATTTTTCTAGGGTTCTTCTTTAACTACCTCCTTTCTTCATATATCCTTTTTATAGTGAAATTTCTGGTTCCCCACTGTACCAATACATATATTGATTTGCTTAATATCATGATTTATATAAAATAGTTTAAGAACTGCTATTTTCATATCACTGTGCCAAACCATGAAAAGAATTTGAGATTTATTAGCAGCTCTATGTTAATTATCTCTGTACATCTAGAGTATAAAGTGAAGGTATTGTGTTTAAATGTTACTTGCATAGCAATATATGTTTCTTTAGTTTGTGAAATACTGTTTCATTTGTTTGATTCACAATCTTCATTATTTTCCAATACCTTTTATGCTTTTTAAAAAATACTTAGAAGATAAACATGCTTTCAAACATCTAAAGTAAAATATAAAGTATTAAAAACTGATGAAGTATAAAATTTTATAATATTAAAGGTATCTAGCATTTTTCTTTAACAAGGTATATCAAAATTGGTGCATGTTCCTCTCCCACAACTTCACCTGCTCTCCCTGGGACCCTCTAAAAGTAACCAAATTTATTATTTTGTGGTTTACCTTCCTTATGCTTCCTAGATATAGATAAATATATTTTAGTTTGGTTTTATTTTTCCTTTTTTACATAAAACATCAATACTATTATGTATACATAATCTCTTGTACTTTATTATCACTATTTTTATACTTAATGAATCCAGCAAATAATTACCTCAATCTTTTTTATGGCTGTGAAGTATTCTACTCTGTGATATAATTATGACTCATAGGTGTTAATAACACTTTGAATTTTTGCCATCAGTGAATGACAGTGACTATTTCCCCAGAGCCTCATCAGTAAAGTGTATTGTTAAGCTTTTGTTTTTTAACCAAAAGACCATATGAAAGACCATAAGTGGTCTGTTACAGAAGATTGAGTTTGATTTCTCCTATTCTGTTTGAAGTTAGGACATTTTTATGTAAATGGTCCATTCATGCCTGTTGTCCAATTCTCTAAATTCTTAGAATTTTTTCTCAAGTTTTCTAATTTTTTCAAATGGTTATAGAGCTGTCCAATACCATTTACAAGATCCACATATTGATGCTAAAACCAAATAATGAGCATTCAAGAAGAACGAGAATCTCCTTCAAGATATCCAATAACTTCAGGAGGGAAGATAAAAACTTTACAACGAGCAGACATTGCCTACAGCTGGCAAAAACTTGACAGGATAGAGAGCCAGGCAATGACAGTCACTGTGCAAAAATAAGGCACTGACATCATGAGCCTGATAACATGATGCGCTGAGGACACAATACCACATCTCTCAACATTTGCAAAATAGCATGACCTCAGTCCAACTAAACTACCAGATAAACCCAAATAAGGGCATATTAAGCAAAATAGGTGACCAACACACTTCAAAGTTATCAAGACTGTAATACCTTTCCAGAACAATCTTTGAACTATTAGTCTCATGCTAAACACACACAATTCTTAAGATAAAGACACATATGTGCACACACATGCCCACATACTCCACCAACTAATATAGAGCTCATTTCAAGGAAATGCCATTGCTTTTTGTAAATCCTCCTTTGGCTCAATCAAAAATAGTATAAACATAGAATTTCCATAAGTATTGGCTATTATGAAACTTATCTTATTTAGAAATGTGAAAATATACTTTCCCAAAGTGTTTTCTAAATATATTGATTTAAAATGTCAAGTACTAAAATAAGAGAATTAAAAGGCATCAGATCCTTAAATTTAGGAAGTAGAGACCTCCTCAAGAACTTACAAGAACACTGCCAAGTGCTTTTACAGCATGCCCCCATGTCCAGACGCTCTCTCCCTGGTGTGCATAAGAAGATCAGGGAGAAGGACCATCCCCAGAATCATGAGGAGAATACCACAGTTCCAACATGAAAAGAGGACTTCATCGCTCCTAAAAGTTCAATTTAGAAAGTCTCCAAATAACAACATGCAATGATGCTGCCATGTCTGAAGCCAAAAGAGATACTTTTTTTCATTTCATTAGCTATGTGCTTTTTCCACATGCTATGATGTACTTCTTCTGTCTCCGTGACTAAAGTTAGAGAGACTTCGAGGGAGCAGGGTAGAGAGCGGTGGCAGCGCGAATCATTCTGCCTGCCCACCATGTGGCATGAGTTGTTAGTTCCCCATGGATTGAGCGGCCATGAAAACTAGCTGAGCATGAGATGTCTTGCTGGTACCCTGCCTAAAAGCACCAAGTAGCAGGAGATTGTGTGGGAGGCAGCAAAAGGCAGGAG
The DNA here is from genome assembly GCA_004027475.1 of Anoura caudifer. Taxonomy (NCBI): domain Eukaryota; kingdom Metazoa; phylum Chordata; class Mammalia; order Chiroptera; family Phyllostomidae; genus Anoura; species Anoura caudifer. The sequence goes on along the minus strand of PVKU01005730.1, from coordinate 94,990 downwards.
CTGGCAAAGAGGGAAAAATTTCAGTGGGAGTGATCTGACTGCAGGAAAGAACTGTGCTGTGTGGAGGCAACTCCCAGTTCACCCTGAAAAAACTCACACCTGACCTGAGGAGGAAGCTGTCCTGTGGACACCAGCCACACACGGGACATTGAGACAGCCGGTTCAGCTAGGAGCACACTAAACACACACCAGCTAGAAACACACACATCATTTTTATATCTTTCCTCTCCCCTGCTTCCTCTGAACCAGAACAACTAAGAGTTTATTTTTTGTATGTATTAGGTTTCAACACATGCTTTTGTTTTAGGAAAGGGTTCCATAGATTCATTTTTTAAATATATTAAAAATTACAGAATAAATTTTCTCTAAGCCACAGTTCCTTACAGTTAGAAATCAGAGTCGGAGATGCATAAGAATTCAACACGAATAAAAAGAGATATGATTGTTAGAAGGGGAGACTCACCTTGTGTATTCTTGAAAGCAAACATTAAATATATATCTGTAGGGGAAAACAGTAAAATAAAATTACTATTTTAAAATAATGTGCTCAGGTTTTATAAATATTTCACATCTCTTTGTGGCTCATCTGTTTTCCACACAGGTACAGAGGTGCATCTTACTTTTTAATTAAATTGTGCATCCTCCTATGCGGCACATGGAACAGCTGTAGATTTCCCATCATGTTATTTCTTTGCATCACTATATTATCTCTTTCTCACCAATTTTACTTACGTAATGGAGAACACGGGCACCACTCTACACAACTACCCAGGATCAATAAGACTTGCTCTTTACTGTCAGACTATTTGATAAGTTGTATTTGAAAAATATTTTACCACAGTGGAAAAACTGCTTCATTATATGTCTATAGAGTATATAAGCCCATTTTTATTTACAGAAAAATAAAGCATAACGGTAAGGGGTGAAACAAAGGAAATTTTATTAAGAAATTTATGCAGCATAAAGTTACTAACCTAAGAAAATGTGTATTAGAAAAAGAAACAAGTACTATCCCTTTTAAATGATTCTAATGGCTCCAAACAAGGGAAATAATGCAAACTAGAATTGGGCTGCATGGTCACCATAAAGTATAATTTAAGCCCCCACCCCCCAAAAATCTAGAGAAACTAGTAGACAGAGGATGTTATACAATATTCTTAACTTTTAATATTTCCTTTGTTAAACTGAAAGTCAGAATATATTGAGACTGTTAGAAAATTTAGAGATAAAGGAGAATTCTCATTGACATTCATTTGAAAAATAGAACTTTTTCACAAACAAGATGTACAGTACCTAATGAGTAATTTTCTATCCTCCACTTTCTATTTTTGTCAAAATTATATAGAAATACATGCTATCTCTCCCACAAGCCTCCTTTGCCTTTCACACTCAGCCAGAAGCAAAGCATAATAAAGCAGCCACCTCACTGGGTGATGATGGGAAACGAACAGAAGCAAACAGGTTCGATTACAGACTCAGTGCAAACTGCAGGGCCATTTCAGGGATATGTAGCGCATCCAGTACATATTTGCCTAGCTTATTAATTTCTTAATATTTCTTTTTCTATTTAACCTTCATCATATTTCTTCCATTCCCATTTAGTCCTCTTATACCCCCCTCCTCCCAGCAGTCACCACCCTGTTGACCATGTCTATGAGTCCTTTTTCCTTTTTGCTCAGTCCCTCAGGTTTATTTCCTTAATTATATAGACTAGAGTTTGATTTCATTACTGGAATTTTAGTAAGCTTAGCTTCATTATTTTCTTCATGGTCAAAGAAATAGATTTTTTTACTCTTAAAAGTCTTTTTGACTGAATGTGTCTGAACCTCAGTTACTTCTTTTTATAAATGAAGATCAGATGTGTACTATTGATAGAGCTTCAACCCACGTGTTTGGATCAAACTGCTACCACCCCCTATACTAGTTATGTACGTCTGACAGGGACAGGATCATCTGAACCATTCTCGTTGCCATAGAAACAGCATAAAAAACTTTACATTTTGCAGAATGATATCTAATGGGCATTATGCTCAATTAGCCAACCCAATTTCTAAGACTTATCATATTTAAATCAAATACGATAAGAATAATTTGGCTTAATCCCCAATGTTTGATCTTAGTCATTTAAACATTTCAGACCTCAGGGGTGTGTGTGTATATATAATGTATAATGTATAATATATAATATAATATATATGTTATATACATATATACCCCCACACACACATATATATACAGTTATAGAACTCTTTTCAAATAAAACAATGTCATATAATGTGAAAACATTTATAATTCAATTTTCAAGTACTAATGTTTTATGCAAAACTTTACTAAGGTGGTACATTGAGATAACAATGAGCTTTATTTAAGACTGGTACTCTGCTATACCTTCAACTAATTATTGTATTTCAAATACTTTTTTGATAAAATATTAAGATATTTATAAATAAGAGATTTGAAACCCAAAATATTGCAGACAGTGTCCTATCACTCCAGCAATGACTGCATATCTTCTCTCCCTTAATCTTTTCTCCTTGACAGTCATGGAAAAAGCTGATTAGTGAAGTATTTTATATCTCACTTTTTTATAGGTTGTAGGTTTTTGCCTTACTTATAGCATCAAAATATTTCCTCAGGAAGAAAGATGATAACTTCCCTTATACTGTATTTTTGAGAAAAAATATTTAACCCAGAAACTCAAGACAAAGATGAAAATACTGAGGAAAGAAATTTTATATGTAATTAAAATATCTGGTTGGGAATATTAGAAATGCTTAAAATTGCATTTGAGAAGTCTCAAGAAATGGATAAGATTTTGACTGATAGAGCTTGGAGGAGGTTTGGAGGGGAAGAGATAGCTTAGGTGCATAAACACTGAAAGTGTAGTGTTTTATGAAAGCAACAGAATTATATACAAATATGTATCATATACGTGTGTGTATGTATACAGGAGGATCCCCACAAAACCAGAATTATCTTCTGGAGGACAGATTCCTTGCAGTAGAGGCTAGGTGAGTGTTTAGAACCCCAACTGCATCAGGGTACCAACTGGAGTTGTGAGAGGCTCCATTCAGCTTCAGCGAATTTTTTATAACTTTTTTTTTTCATTTTAATTGTTGTTCTTGTACAGTTTTCTGTCTTTTACTCCCATTCCATCCCACCACCCCAACCCTCCCCACCTCCCCCCCCATTTCCACCCCCACCTAGTTTTTGTCCATGTGTCTTTTATACTTGTTGCTCTAAACCCTTCCACTTTTCCCCCTGAAATTCCCTCCCCTCTTCCCTCTGGTGACTGTCAGCCTGTTCTCAGTTTCAGTGTCTTTGGTTATATTATGCTTATTTGTTTATTTTGTTGACTAGGTTCCTGTTAAAGGTGAGATTATATGGTATTTGTCTTTCACCGCCTGGCTTATTTCGCTTAGCATAATGCTCTCCAGTTCCATCCATGCTGTTGCGAAGGGTAGGAGCTCCTTCTTTCTTTCTGTTGCATAGTATTCCATTGTGTAAATGTACCATAGTTTCTAGATCCATTCATTTACAGATAGGCACCTAGGTTGCTTCCAACACTTGGCTATTGTAAATTGTGCTGCTATGAACATTGGGGTGCACAGGTTTTTTTGGATTGGTGTTTCAGGGTTCTTAGGATATAATCCTAGCAGTGGAATTGCTGGTCCAAAGGTAGATCCATTTTTAGTTTTCTTAGAAAATTCCATACTGCTTTCCAGTGGTTGTACCAGTCTGCAACCCCACCAACAGTGCACTAGGGTCCCCTTTTCTCCACAACATCTCCAACACTTGTTGTTTGTTGCTTTGTTGATGATGGCTATTCTGACTGGTGTGAAGTGGTATCTCATTGTGGTTTTAATTTTCATCTCTCTGATAGCCAGCAATATTGAGCATCATTTCATGTGTCTCTGGATCCTCTGTATGTCCTCCTTGGAGAAGTGTATGTTCAAGTCCTTTGCCTATTTTTCAATTGGGTTGCTTGTCTTCTTAGAGTTGAGTCATGTAAGTTCTTTTTATATATTTTGGAGATTAAACCCTTGTCTGAGGTATCATTGGAAAATATGTTTTCCCATACAGTTGGTTCTCTTTTTATTTTAATACTGTTTTCTTAAGGAAGAGCTAACCCCTATCCTTCATAGACTATTCCAAAAAATCCAAAATGATGGCAGACTCCCAAAATCTTTTTATGAAGCCAGCATCATCCTAATCCCAAAACCAGATAAAGACACATCAAAGAAAGAAAATTTCAAGCCAATATCGCTGATGAACATAGATGCTAAAATCCTCAACAAAATATTGGCAAACCGCATCCAACAATACATTACAAAGATCACACACCATGACCAAGTAGGATTCATCCCAGGGATGAAAGGATGGTTCAACATTCACAAATCAGTAAATGTAATACATCACATAAACAAAATCAAAGACAAAAATCACATGATCATATCAATAGATGCAGAAAAAGCATTTGATAAGGTACAGCACCCATGTATGATAAAAACATAGCAAAGTGGGAGCATTCCTCAACATAAAAAGGCCATATATGAGAGACCTACAGCCAACAACATACTCAATGGGCAAAAAGTAAAATCTTTTCCACTAAGATCAAGAACAAGACAAGGTTGTCCACTTTCACCACTTTTATTCAATATAGTATTGAAAGTCTTAGCCACAGCAACTAGACAAGAAAAGGAAATAAAAGACATCCAAATTGAAAAGGCGGAAACAAAGCTATCATTGTTTGCAGATGACATGATAGGTACATAGAAAATCCTATAGACTCGGCCAAAAAGCTGCTCGACCTAATAAATGAATTTGGCAAACAGCTGGGTACAAAATCAATATCCAGAAATCAAAGCCATTTCTGTATACCAACAATGAAACAGCAGAAGCAGAAATCAAGAAAAAAATTCCACTCAATATAGCAAAAAGAAAAATAAAATACCTTGGAATAAACCTAACCAAGGAGGTAAAAGATCTGTATGCAGAAAACTACACAATACTGAAGAAAGAAATCAAGAAAGACACAAACAAATGGAAACATATACCGTGTTCATGGATCGGAAGAATTAACATCATCAAAATGTCCATACTACCCAAAGCAATTTACAGATTCAATGCAATACCTATTAAAGTACCAATGGCATATTTCACAAACATAGAACAAGCACTTCAAAAATTTATATGGAACCATAAATGACCTCAAATAGCTGCAGCAATTTTGAGAAAGAAGAGCAAAGTAGGAAGGATCACAATACCTGACACCAAACTATATTACAAGGCCACTGTAATCAAAACAGCCTGGTACTGGCATAAAAACAGGCACATGGACCAGTGGAATAGAACAGAGAGCCCAGAAATAAACCCAAGTCTCTATGGTCAATTAATATTTGACAAACGGGACATTAACATAAAATGGAGTAAAAGTAGCCTCTTCAACAAGTGGTGTTGGGAGAACTGGACAGCTACATGCAAAAAAAATAAAACTTGAGCACCAACTTACACCATACACAAAAATAAATTCAAGGTGGATAAAAGATTTAAATATAAGCCGTGACACCATTAAAGTCCTAGAGGAGAACATAGGCAGGAAAATCTTAGATATTTCATGCAGCAACATTTTTACTGATATGTCCTCTAAAGCAAGGGACATAAAGGAAAGAATAAACAAAGGGGATCTCATCAAAATAAGAAGCTTCTGCATGGCTAAAGCTTCAGTGAATTTTATTGAAAACTCTTTCAACATGTTTGCCCATTTTATGATGGGCAATTTATGAGTGTACCTGCCCACACTGCGCTGAGTGTTTAGCAGTTTTTGATTAAAAAAAAAAACAGTATGACCCACATGTCAAACCCTCCCAATCTGCCCCCAGCAACTTATTTTTGTTTCCCTGGATGAAAAAAGTCCTCAAAGGGAAAGATTTTGCTGTTGTGGAAGAGGTGAAACAAAAAACAGCAGAAGCAATAAAAAGCATCAAAATCGATACCTTCAAAAAACTGTTTTGAGCAGTGGAAAAAAACATCTCAGTAGGTATACTGCATTCATGGAGAGTACTTTGAAGGTGACTGAAGTTTAAACATGTAAGAATGAATACACAATTTTTTATAAATAAATTTTTGGTTGTTTGGGTCACCCCTCGCGTGTGTCTGTGTATATATGTACACATGTATACACATACTCGTACTTTCTTTAATAAATACTAAGAAATTATTGAAATGGTCTGAGCAAAGGACTCTTAAGAAGGAAATTCTGACAGCATTAAATGAAGAGTTGTAAAGAGTGAGCTGGAAATGAGAATGTTAAAAAGCAGTGATTTATCTCAGCCCTGGAAGGGATAGGCATGCTGATCATTACCAGATGTCAGAATACTAGAACTGATCAAGTTTATGGACTTTATGGGAGACTGGTAAAAGATGAGGCTAAACTAAAATCATGTAGAGGATTTTGTGCTTCATTCATAATAGCAACAGAAAAATAGGGACAAATTTAAATAGAAGTAGGCATATCAGCCAGAGTCAAATCAAGAAAATAGAAAACAGTTTACGTATTTCAAGCCAAAGATATTTCATACAGGAGAATGGACACAATAAATCTGTTGGAAAATCTGAGAGTCAAATCCCAAAACCACTAGTTTCCAGTTGCTCTTCTCCAGCTTTACCACACAGGCAAGAGCTGTACCGTAACATAAAGTCAGGAAAGTTCAGAAAGCTGCTGCCAATGCCACATCTGCCTTGTGGTCCTAAGAAAACTAAAGTCCAGCTAATCACTGCAAAACTCCTTCTTCCTAAGAGCCACTTATCTAGTACGTCTGCCATAAAAAAGTATGTCTTCTACTGCTCTGCTACGACTACCCTGTAACACTGAATCACATTGATGGAACTTAAACAATATTTAAAACCTCATTGGCAAGGGCATCTAGGATATTCTCAGTTCTGCACAGGTTTGGAAAGGATGAGGACCAACAGCTAGTACAGTGGAGGAGGGATGTCATGACCTGATTTACACTTTAAACTGTTTACTCTACTTGATGGGTGGAGATGAAAGCACGAAAAGGACAATATCAGTCTAAATAATAAGTTAAGATGAATAGGTAGGCAACTGAACTGCAGTGGTGGTGTTGAAAACCGAGAAGTAATTAAGATTGATGGATATTTAAAATATAAAAAGGACAGGTTTTATAAATGTATTGCATTATTCTTCATGTTATAATTGCACAGATTTCTATGCATTCTTCTTTATCCCAGTTTATAACTCAATTAAGATTGTATAAAGGGAACAGTCTAAATGTATGAAATATTCTATGTGTAAATTATCAGAGGAGGCAAATAATTTTTAAGTTTATTATTTAGAGATATTTGAATATTGTAATAGGATTAAAAACTAAATCATAGAGATGTTCAATATAATTAAAGATTGTATTAGCCTTTCAGAACATAAATACATATATCACATGCCCAAGAATTAGGGAAAATCTATGGAGCACCTTTGATTTAGATTATCTGCCTACAGAATTAAAATAATATAGAGAATTACATTTCGACATTTCATTTTGAAAATGATCCATAAACTGGCTCTTAAATTTTGGGAAATGGATTTTAACAGCAGTTTAAGTGTCCTCACAGGAGCAGGCTGCATCTTGGGGCATGAAATGGGAAGTCAAAGGGTGGAGTGGATCGGAAATTTTTGTACCACAAACAGACAAAATCTACTTCTCATGAATTTTAATTCATGTCATGAGGATATGATAAGCTAGAGTAGCATGTTGTGATGCTTCAAGGGTATTTCCAGCAGGAAAAAGTGAAATATGTCAGCACAGGATTTGTAGGGGGGCGGTTAGTTACATGTGTTAGGCAGATTTCTGAGTCTGGATCTATAAACTAAACACATAAACTATGAATGAGATAAGTAACAAACTGCAATGTCTAGTGCTCTACCCCATCCCAGTTATTCTCATGTGCACTAAAGGAAGGTTTGTGGAAAAGAAACTTCAACTGCTTACCGATTCCCCATGTATCTGAGGCTCTGAATGGTTCTCTTTTGTCATGATATCGTAAACCAGGCCTTTCATTTAGCTGATTTATTCGTAATCATTTGATGGTGGACCGTACCTCTTACTTCCATTCTCTGCCACAAATGAGCTGATCTGTACCTACCACATCTCCTGGAGGTGCCTGTCCATTTTTAGAATTCAGAATTCCTGGTTGTGCCACAATCTCAGATCTCTGATGGGTTCCAAGTAAGTTACAATTTCTCAGTTTTTAAGTCTTTTCTCACTTTCCTCATAGGAGTAATGGACCCTGTTTCCAGCTTTTTACTTTTAGGATAAAAGTAGAACTCCCCGGATTTACTGTACAATTGCACGTTTCTGAATGCTTGTGAATTCTACAAGAAAACTTAACACAGATTCACATATAAATCCTATTAGCTGTGGCTACTCCAAGAGCTCACTGGCTAAAACCAGACCTTGGAATCCTTAGCGAGTTCCGCGTACTTGCCGCCTGGCCTCCCCCTGGCTGGAAGCTGCTCCCGCCCCTCGGCTGCAGTGCTCGCCCCGAGTCCACACCACGTCTCACAGCCACCACCAGCGGGAACTCACAGCTGTCCAGAATCTCTACATATGTCTCGTATGTGGCCCACGCACCCTACGCCCTGTAGAAAGAAAAGCCCGCTTCCCCGTCAGAGAGTAATCTCTTCCCAGGATCACTGACTGGAGAACCATTAACTCCATACCTTCTGAGGTGCCCCATTTCATACGCAATGATGCCATTTGTTCGTCAGGGGCATCACATTGCTGCGAACTTCATTTCTCACATGCTGGGGGCTCCATTTTCAAACCACACCCCCCTGTGAAAAACCACAGCCAGTTTAAGTGTTCTTGCCCAAAGTTCTAGTTCTTTTCACAATCTTTCCTTCATCTTGAGATAACAGAAAGACAGAGCCTGTGTCTGCCTCTGGAAGTAATCTAGTCCAAGCAATCTCCTGTGAGCTGATGTTGAGGCAATAGCTCACACACGTGTCCACACACACACAGCCCTATCCAAACACACACATCTACACCATTCCCATTAAAGTCAAGCAATTTAGCAGTTTTCATAACAGACATATAAATACAGATTAGAAAAAAAATAGCCTGACTTTAAGATACAGTTAGACTGTATGTTTGATTAGTGATTCATGTATTTTATTTTAACAATAAGTAAAACCTTTTATTTATTTATGTTTGTTTGTTTTAGAGAGAGGGGAAGGGAAAGAGAAAGACAGGGAGAGAAATATCAATGTGTGGTTGCCCCTCATGTGCCCCCAGCTGGGGACCTGGCCTGCAACCCAGGCATGTGCCCTGACTGGGATTTAACCTGCAACCCTTTGGTTCGTAGGCCCACACTCAATCTACTGAGCTACAACAGCCAGGGCCAATAATAAATAAAATCTTAATCAGAAGTTTCTCATTTGTGCCCTGGCTGGTGTAGCTCAGTGGATTGAGTATGGGCCTGTGAACCAAAGGGTCACCTGTTTGATTCCCAGTCAGGACACATGCCTGGGTTGCAGGCCAGGTCCCCAGTTTGGGGTGCATGAGAGACAACTACACATTGATGTTTCTCTCCCTATCTTTCTCCCTCCCTTCCCCTCTCTCTAAAAATAAATAAAATAAAATCTTTTGTTTAAAGTTTCTCCTTTGTACTTTTTTATTTAATTTTCTCTAGAACCTGATGTAGTTAAATTTGAAGGTCTCACTGTGATAGCTTGTCCTGCACCTACTCCCCACCTTCTGATGAAAGTAGTCCTCCGCCTCAAAGACAAATCTGGATTTTCAAATTAAAGAAGGATTTACACAGTTAAAATATAAAAACTTGAAAGTTTACCCTCAAAGACAATGTACTATGTTTCTGGCAATGGTTAAAGTTGAGGTAACCTATATTGATCTGTTTATAAGAGCAAACAGTATTTAGAAAGTTTTTGGACTATAGTGAAAAAAAAAAAACAACTTCTCTGACATCCATTTTTCTCCTAGATTACATTGTTTTTTGCACTTCTGAGCTGCAGCCTATTCGTGTAATCACTTTTTTCATTTTCTCACATTGACACTTCTAAGAATCAAGCCGTAACTTCTGTTCTAGCACTTCGTATTACAAATTAGAGCTAAGAAAGCTGTGTCATGTTGGGGATTCCCGTATCAAGGTGAACTTGAACATTTCACAGCCTGAAGAGATGACAATATGAAACCTCCTGTCAAGATCTGATAAATGTTTCTTGGGAGCCAGAGAAGCTGGACTTTCATACTTTAGATTTATAACACTATGTGTATGTTAGCTTTGGGCAGCAATTAAATAATTTCATAAAAAAGGTGGCTTTAATATATCTATAAATATGAAGTTTTGAGGATAATAATATAATGCATAACTTGTATGTTTTAATTATGGAATATTTCAAGTACACACAATAGTATAGAAAATTATATACTAGATCCTTTGTACTTGCTAGAGAAATTTAAAAGATGTTAATACAGTCATATCTTGGTATTTGCCAGTTGCAGTACTCATCACAAGTTCCAGAACAAATTAACAATGAGTACTGAGGCACCACTGAGTTTTCAATGTTGGATTTACGCTGCTTTTTTTCATTTTAAGAACATAAAAATGTAGCAATCTAGTGCCAACCTAACATTCTTACTAATGTTATATATACTATCCTGAAGTTGGTGTCTAAATAAGTCTCTATAGATTTAGTCTATATGTAGGTATGCATAGAAATGTGCATACTATTAATTTTCATCTTTAAATTTTATATTAGCAACAACATACAGTTGCTACCTTTTGGTAAATTTGTTTAGGACTCAATATTATTTTTTAAGGTTCATTCATGTTGATACAAGTCAACCTTTTCATTTTAACTGTAGTAGAGTATTTCAAGTAGGAAAAAATACAGTTCATTCAAAAATCTTCTAAAGGATAGTTACACTTATTCTATTTTTTCACTCACAAACTGTGATAAAATAAAAAGCCTTGTAAGTGTCTATACACAAGAGTGACAGTGTTTCAAAGGTAAACATTTTTAAGTAAAATTTCTGGGATGCACATTCTAAGTTTTATTAGATATTGTTAAAATGCTCCCCAAAATATGTATTTCTAGTTGCACTATTACAGGCATGCAGCTGAGTTTCTATCCCCTCACATCTGTACCAGTGTTGGAGAAGCCAGAATAAATTTTGTCCATCTACGAATTGAGAGATGGTATCTTGTGTCAGTTTTAATTAATCTGATTACTGATGAGATAGAATATATTTTATTTTTAATTCCATTTTTATGTTTTATTTTGTCAGTTATTTGTTTCTGTCTTTTCCCCAATTTCATTGGGTTTTGTTATTTCTACTCCAGTGTTTGCTAATTCTTGTGTATCAGGGACTGTAGTCTGTGACTGTGATCTGTGTTGGAAATATCTTCTACCTACCTTTTTTTTAAGTTTTTATTTTATTTTATTGTTGTTCAAGTACAATCAGTTGTCTGCCTTTTCCCCCACCACCCCCCTCCCACCCCAGCCACCCCCACCTCCCTCCCCTGATCTCACCCCACCTTAGTTTTACCCATGTGTCCTTTATACTTATTCCTGAAAACCCTTCCCCCTTTTCCCCCCATTGTCCCCTCCTTCTTCCCCTCTCATTACTATGTTTGTTCTTAATTTCAATGTCTCTGGTTATATTTTGCTTGCTTGTTTGTTTTGTTTATTAGGTTCCACCTATAGGTGAGATCATATGGTATTTGTCTTTCACCACCTGGCTTATTTCACCTACCTTTTTGTCATTCATCTTTTGAGACTGTGGTTTTTCTTTTTCTTTTCTTGTTATTTTTTTATGTTGCAGTGCATTGCTTGTGTTTTTTACATAGTCAAATATATGTATCTTTCCTCAATCTGAATTTTAAGTGATATATCATTTTGCAAAAGAAGTCAAAATCAATTTCTTTTAAAACTTGTATGATTTATTTATTTTTAAATTTATATCTCTCATCTGTCTGGATTAATTACTGTTTGTGATGTGAAGCATGGGTATAATTTCACATATTTCTCTGAATGTCTGTCCAGTGTTTCAGCATGATGTGAAAATAGTGTCTATCCTTGCCCTAGTGGCCTGAGATACCCACTTTATCATATGGTAAATTCCTGTTAAGTTCTCTGGACTTTCTATTCTAGTCCATTGGTTTGTGAACTCACGTTTTAATTAAAGAAGCATTTGATTACATGCTAATATGTAATAGAGTCCTAATTTATAGCCCCTTTTATGAAAAAAAAGTTTTGTTAAAATTTGGGGAGCTATTCTCTGGGGTTTTTAATATGCACTTTAACTGGTTAGCTCCATAAATTGGCTTAGTATGTGTATTACAATAGTGCTAAATTTATGTTAGTAAGAACTCTCAGTTTTATGTTAGGTCATCTAGTCCAAAAAGAAGAAAGTTTCTGCCATTTGTTTATGCCAAATTTTGTGTCTTTAATGTTTTAAAACATTTCTCATATTACATGACAAAAGTTTTAAATGTTTTTAGTATTCTTTGTTGTCATTGTAATTAGGGAATTCTCTAATATTATAATCTCTATATATTTTGCTTGTATATGTGAGGGTTATTTATTTCTGAATATAAATCCCATCTCAACCCATTAAATTATTTTGTTGCTTAAATTATTATTATCATTATTATTACTATTTATTCCTTCATATAATTTTCTTAGAATTTCCTGAACTAAGGGGGGAAAAAGATAACTTTTAAAAGTTAATAACTACTACAAAAAAATTGATGTTCCAAGGAATATATCTGCAAAAAGCACAATAGATCCATTTTAGTTATAGATGCATGAATCTTAAATAAAATATCAGCAATGGAATTCATCTGTGTTATTAAAAACTAATATACCATGACCAAATTTGGTTTAGTTTAGCATGCAAGAGTGATTTCATAATGTGAAATCCATTTATGGAATTCATTATAATAATTAACTAAAAAGAAAAATACATGATAACCTCAATCAAATCCAAAATGTCTTTTGATAAAATTCAATATCCATAAATAATGAAGAGAAAATATACTGCTTAAAAATAAATGGATAGACTACAACTCTCTGAATATACTATAACAGAAAACTTTTTCTTTATATAGAACTAAACAATATATCTACTTAAAAAAAGAATATATATAACAGAAAAATGCACATTAATTTCAAAAAGCTACATCTCAGAAGTATATATTATGAAACATTTTTGAAGCATCTTATTTGTGAAACATAATAAAAGATGAAATTAGTGAAATAATATGTATATTATTTGCAAACATGTCTGTCTACACAGCAAATTCAAGAATTCAAAGAGGAAAAACAAAACTAACACAAATGAGAACATTCAGAAATATGGACTGATTTAACATTAATATAGATAAGTGCCTGATAAGATAATAGGAGGAAAAAGAGGACCTCTGTAATACAGTCAACGATAAAAGTAAAGTTTAAAAAAGCAAAAGAAACATACCATACCAAATAACAGATCTTTAATATGTATGCCAGCTTGATAAAACTGATAGAACTTTAAAAAGAAATAAAAACATCCAAACTTATAGCTGCAAATTCTAGTACCCCTCACTATTTAGTAGAAAAAGTAAAGAAAATATGTCAGTAAGGATGTAGAATATTTGAGCAACACTATCAACTAAATGATCTAATTGACATTGATAGATTTATATGCTTCATCCAGTGGGAGCAGAAAATACACTCCTTTCAAGTGCACATGGAACATTTACCCCAATAGACTATCTTCTGGGACTAAAAAAGTCTCTGTATACTGTCAAATATTCAAGGCACACAAACTCTAATATCAATTTGGAATCAAATCAGTCAGAAAAGTAGCTGGAGCACAAAGCCCAAAGAAGAAAATCTCCTCAATCTGATAAAGAACACTTATAAAACCTACAAATGATGTAACACTTCATTATAAAAGACTAATGTCTTTTCTTTAGGAATAAGGTAAAGATACCCACTTTCACCAATTCTTCCACACAGTACTAGATGCTTAACTAATTCAATCAAGCACAGAGAAATGACATAAAAGTTGTACAGGTGGGAAAGAAGATGATATGTCTTCTATGCAGACAATCTCAAACAATCTATCAAATGATTCCTAGAACCAATAAGTGAGTTTGTGCATAATGTCAATAAAGTCTCTATGTGTGTGAGCACATGTGCACACGCAAAACAGAACAAATACAAACATAGTGTCATAACCAATGAAAACAAGAGCTTAGTCATAAGTCTAATCAAATGTATACAGGATTTTTATGCTGTGGATTACAGAACACTAACAAAAAATGAAACAAAACCAAAATCGGGGGGAGATATACCTTGTTCATGTAACGGGCAACTCAACAGAGAAAAGATGCTAATTCTTCCTAAATTGCTCTACAGAGGTAATGAAATTCCTATGAAATCTCAGCAAGCTTTTTTTGTAGACCTTAATAATCGCATTCTAAAACTGGTATGGGAAGGCAAAGTAACTAGCATAGCTGAAATAATTTTGGAAAAGAACAACAGAATTGGAAAAGTCATACTGCCTTGTTTTAAGACTTATTGTTTAGCTACAAGAATCAAACACTTTGGTGTTCACAAAGGGATAAAGAAATATATCAATGGAACAGAGTCGAGTGTATAAACAGACCCACATGATAAAACCCAAAACATTTTTGGATGAAGGTATAAAAGAAATTCAGTAAAATAAATAATTGTAAATAGTTGATGTTGGTTGTATCTCCAAACACACATACACGCACACAAAATGAACCTTAACTCACAATTCACACCTTATGCAAAAATAAAGTTGGCCATTTATGACAATTCACAGAAGAAAGTGTTGATTTAAAGTTAGAAGAAGAAATCACAGATATGACACCAAAAGTACAATCTATAAAAGAAAAAATCAATAAATTGGACTTACTCAAAATTAGTAACTTCTGCTCTGTGCAAAATATTAAGAGACTGAAAAGTCAAGGTGAATATATATGACACTGGTGAAAATATTTGCAAATCATATTTCTGACAAAGGCCTCATATTTGAAAAATACAACATCTGGCACAAATAATGCCTTTTTATCATGAAATCTTTTATTACAAAATCATAACCATGTAATTCTGTAACATAACAACATCGCACTCAAGCATACCAAAAACATTTTAGATAAAATGTTCAAATTAAAACTATAAATTATTACACTGATATATTATCCTACCAACCATACTCAAGCAAGTGATACTTCAGCTGGACCCTGTATAAAGAATACCCTAAACCAAATAGTAAGACAATTTAAAAATC
Organism: Anoura caudifer; assembly: GCA_004027475.1. NCBI lineage: Eukaryota > Metazoa > Chordata > Mammalia > Chiroptera > Phyllostomidae > Anoura > Anoura caudifer. Next base: position 79,643 of record PVKU01005730.1, on the reverse strand, counting down.
TAATTAAATAATGGGGAAATCTTGAACATACTTTTCACCACAGAGAAGACATGGATAACACACAAGCACATGAAAGACATTCAACATCCTAGCTGTTGGAAAATTGAAATTAATGCCACCATGAGATACTACTATACTTAAAAAAATTAAGTTAAAAAAACTTGACAATATCAAATTGTCAAAATTAAAAAAACTTGACAATATCAAATTGTGTTGGAAATAATACATAATTTTACAGTTACTCTGATAAACAATGCTTCGGTTTCATATAAGGTTGAAAATATACTTACCATATGACCAAATGACATTACTATTGAGAATGTACCTTCAAGAAATGAAAACATATGTTCACACAAAAATCGGTACATGAGTGTTCAAAGCAGCTTTCTGAGTAATTCCCACAAACAGCAAATAAGTCAAATGTCTTTTAATGGATGAAAGAAAAAAAGCCACCATGAAATTTTCACCCAATGGAACACTACTAAGCGCTCTAAAGTAATACACTATTCATACACGCCTATCTTGGATGGATTTCAAAGCATAAGGATGAGTAAAAAAAAGTCAATCTCCAAAGAATTGCATAGGATTGAATGTATATAATATTCAAAAAACTATAAAAATAAAGTTACGGAGGACAGATTAGTACAGGAGATGAGACAGTTTTGAGAGAGAGTTTCATTGTCACAGGGTAGCATGTAAGAGTATTTTTCAGGGTAGATGGAAAATTCTGTACCCTGAAATGCAATGACTTATACAAATCTATAAATGTGATAAAATTTCATAAAATTACATGCAAAAAGATTTCATAAAAATAGGTGTTATACAAAGAAAAAAGAATAATGCAGATCTAAATCAAAAAACAATGTTTTATAAAAAGCAGTGGCTATAAAATGTGAGTTCACATTCTTACATCTTATAACCCATACTTAAAATTTTGCCCAATATTGTAAAAAAGTGGCCCTATATAATTTAGTGAATGTTCTGCATTTAATATCATAGTCTTCAGTTTTCATAAAAATTAAAGTAACGTGGTCTGTTTAATAGTTTGATCATTATCATACTTTTTGTGTGTAATTAAATATATAGTGTATCAATTCATGACATACATGTAGATAATTTCATTGTCATTGAGAGGAATTATTTGTTTCCCTATTGCTAATAAGGAAAATCTCTACATGGCTATTAATTCCTGATTTCTATTGTTGTATAGTCCTAAGATCCGGTGGATAAAAATCACAAAAGGAAGTAGGATTAAAGGGATGAGAGAGTCACTGTACGTAATGAGTGCATGTGGTGTTCTGTCACAATAAATTACCCCAAGATGCTTACGATTAACTAGACTGCCACTTGTTCAGTGAGTTTAGAGTGCCATGAGCCAAGTGAGCATAACAGGAAACTGTCTACAAAATTAGAAGGCTGTTATAATTTCATATTTTTCACCATTTTGTCCTCTATAACAACACTTCATCATATACGTACTCATGCCTGAAGTGATCAAAATTATAATATACTTAAATACAAGTAGTGCAATTCAGAGGAGGACCCATGAGGCTATTCTGCCTAACAAAGAGTTGTACAAATCAGAATGAATTGGTTTCAGTGCAAAAACAACATTACGGTAATCTCAAAGGGTTCCCTTTCTTTAATACTGTCCAATTATTCCCATTACAATATACCATTAAGTCTATTGGTAGTGATGCACAAATAATAATCTTTGGGACACATTGTACTTTTTACTCGTGTAATTGCAGCCTAGCCTCAATTTAGAAAAAAAGCCCTAGGTAAATGTCTTTTTGCAAAGGTGTTACGAGGATAGACTACTTACTGTCAAAACACTCACAATAAAAATGCAACTAAATAACGCAGAAACATCATCAATTATACCAAGGCAGTGTATCAAACTCAGAACCAAGGATAGAGTGTATATCTCACTTCATGTTTCATGTTTATAATAAACATAATTGTGTATTTTGATAACTATCTCTGACCGGGAATTAAAGCTTAATCCACTGCATTCAGGCAGGGTTGCCCATCTCTCCAGAACAATCACCCACAGCTCATTAACTGTGATTCTATAATTCCATTCAACCTGGAAAATGCTCCCTCTGCTCTCTGTCAGTCTTCTCTAAGCCACCTAAAAAACTAAATAAAATGCTCCATCTAAAATTGCCTCATCTTCTCTAAATTCTTACTGCATTCATAATCCTTCAACCTCCATTTGCTTCATACATATTAGCTTTTATTTTTCAAAATTTTAAGTGATGTGAGGTCATGAAATATTATCTACCTTATTTTATCCCCACAGTATCTAGGGTAATAATGACTATATCATAAATGTTTATATACTCTCACTGAAAATGTTTTACTCTGTTATGAAATTTGAGGAGCCTTAAAATATAACACTCACCTTTTCTACCCAAGTTCTGAACTAATTGAGAAATTTTAAAAATCACATATAGGACAATATCTCATCTTCATTGCCAATTATTCAATAATGCTCTCTGTAATTTAGAATATTATTAAATTATTATTTTATTTATGGACAGATAAACAAATACAAGACTAACAAATGAAAGGAGCTGAAAATAGTTATTGAAAATTTTTACAACAGCAAAAAATATCTTTTAAATAAAGCACATTTGCTCCCTCTATCTTAACAGTTTGAAATTTTCTGAGAGTCTACTACTGGCACAATATGTGTGCGTGTGTGTGTGTTTGAAGAATTTACACAAAACCCTAAGACATGTGCCTTTCTGGGGAAAGAGCTTTTCGTCTGTAGTTAACACATCAGTTGGTCCTCTATGTGATCAACTGGCTTTAACTTTTTGTTAAATCATACTAGCCTATGTGTCAGTCAAATATTCCTTTAAAGGTTGAACCCAAAGGTATAAAAATAATTTCCTGCCCAAAACATTTAGGTCATCTAGTTTTTCATATTAATAAAGTTCATGTGAAAAGTATCAGTCTCATCATAAGCTGGTTATTGTGATGATTCCATAAGAAGCAGATCAAATATCATTTTTATTCTTGTAATTGATTTGCTAATTATCAAGTTATGAATATATGCCTAATTCTTAAAATTATAACTATAAGCCAAGATTTTAATAAAAATGAATAGAGCATAAAAATTAAAATAAATCTTCAAAATGTAAAATGAAATCAGTATAAAATGAATGCAAAAAATGTAAGCCACAAGATCATGCCTACTTGTTAAAAAAGAATCTACAAATTTTGTTTCAAGATACCCACTTGTTTATACTAGGAAAAAAAAGACAATTGGTAAATTCGTCAGAAGAATCCCAATTATTCCTTGCATAAAAAAAGCAATTACATTTCCCACATGGATTCTTATAAAGTAGTAACAATTGTCCACTAAGAGCATCTATCTCTTCCTTCATTAAATAACAGGTTTCATTTAGTTGTTTTATAATGAATGCTCTGTTGTAAATTGATAACACTGTTCCAAAGCAGAATTTAGTAAGAATAATATCTACATTGTTCCAGAATAGAATTTAAACATACTATACAGTTATTTATAAATTAAAATAAAAATAAAAATGTTTCATAAATTAGTAAATTATACATTGGTGTCTATAAATACAAACATCCATATAAGGGAAACAGCCTATACTCTTACTGTGTAAGATATCCTCTGACACTTTCTATTCTATTCTAATATCATTCAATATTTAAAAGTTGGCCAGGAACTATTAATCTCCTGACCCACAAATGGCTGGTGACCTATGGAGTGAATAATACCAACCTTAAAAAATTTGAATCCCACATTATCTGTTATGTTTCTTAAATAAAAATTTGATATTGAACAGAAGTGAATTTGAGTTTTTATTTCCTAAAATAGTAGAGCACATATCTATGTGCTCATATATATGAGCACAGAGATACCATACTTGAATGATTAAAAGAGGTACTTTCACAGTTAGCAAAAGTAGAGATTAGGGGGGAAAGTTACTATTACCTTATGCAGATGCAGAAGGCTGAGAAGACTCTCTGAAAAGTCATGTGGTTACTCAAGTTTCACATGAAAGTAGCCATGGGAACAAGTGTGACTCAGAAAATCATTGTTAGCTCACCCTAACCCCAGGAAAATGGACAAGGGAGCCCCAGGATTTTAGACCATTGAACATAACTGCACATATTTTATTCCCAAAAATTAAAACTCTCACAAAGAACACTGTTAATGTTTAACTTTCCTCAGCATGATCTTTGTAAATTCTCTAAAATAAAGTTGAGTCTCAAAAAATGCCACATATTTTGGGGAAGGAAATGTTAATTCAAAATAGGACAGAGAAAATGATACATCTGCATTTTATAAGTGGGACCCATCCAAGTGAGACTGGCTAACTCTGTAGTACTTGTTAGTACTTCATACAAAATAGGGAGTTCTTGATAGGGAACCAAAACATGCCACTGTAATAAATTAATTAATTAATAAAAAAGTTAGAAACTATCAGTTGCTATGTCTAAGAAGTATTAAAACATGCATTTTCATAAAGTATCACTTTAAGAGAAGTGATTCATATCTATAATAATTTCTCTTTTAGTAGAAAAACATGGCTTTATCTGTACATTTTTCTGGTAATCAAAAAAGTAATAATTAGCAGGTAGTAAAATTGGCAAATATATTTTTAACTTAGTAAAATATGAACACCCTTACATAAAGTCTACACAAAAATGAAACTCTGCAATGTCTAGTGCTGAATTGTTTTGAAACTATTTTCTGATATTTATTATTTTATTAATCCACTTCATTCTCAATCTTTCTTCCTTCTCAGGTGATGATGGAAACAAATGAGATCTATGTAACTGATAAATTCTATCATTGCAGTCTGCATCACTTCATCTTTCCCCTCCACAAATCAATACTATGAATAAATGATTTATTGTTGACATTATAAACCATGAAAATGCTAGACATAAATGTTAACACATAAATATAAAATCATTACTACAAAACAATCAGAATTTTTTTTCTCAGCAATCTGAGTTAGAAAGCATCATTGTTTACAAACAGGCTATTAAGCACACAGCTTCCATGCTCTTTAAAGATAGACATTATGGTACTTCACCTTAAAAACTAAGAATTTATTATTTACAGAAAAGAACATTGTAATACATATATTCCATTTTTATGGTGAAATTGTAAATCTAATGAGAGTTATTTATCATTTCCTCTTGTATAAATATTGAAGTTAATGCCTAGAAATAAAATTTGTAACAGAAGCATTTTAAATTATATTGGCAATTCAATATTTCCCTCAACATTATTAGAAGAACTTAAACTGATATTTACTTAGTTACTACTATCCTTACAAGTTCTCATTTTTTGTGACTTCCTAATATCTTGCATTTCATAAGAATATCTAAGTAACAAAGAAAAAATGTCTTTTATATTTTAAAAAAGTTGTTTTTCCATATCTTTTTAAGTTTAGATATTAATCTCTAACAGTTATGAGCAGTCAACTGTATATATTTATTCTGACCAATTTACTTAATTTGGATTCATTTTTAAAAAGCCTCTAGATATATGTATTTTTCTTGAAGCAGGATTAGATCATGGGCCAGCTTTAGCTCAAGCAGTTACTTCATCATGGCAGACACCAGGATTAGATTGCTATTTTGTCCCTATGTAAAGTAGATGTAGGTCAAGCCAAAATACATTTTCCTTCAAAATGGAAAAATTTTAAATGATATTCATAACTTACATTTAATAAGTGTATATCACTATACACGTATTGAATACTAAATTATGTAATAATACCATAATAGGTGTCCTGAAGAATCAGAGTGTATATATACAATGGACACCCTTTCTGTTATGCATATAAGAATGATTCTGTTGCAAGTTTTCATTTGCTAAATATTTAAGAAACTGTCTGTTTTTCTCACCATCATTTGGGATATTTCCAGAATACTAGTCTGCGAATAAAGTAAAAATTGTTGCTGAAAATGAATTAGCACCATCTCCAAAAGAGGCAGAATTCATGTAGATGCCAAATGAAAGGTGTGATGACTCTCATAAACACCTTGTGTGAGTTAATAAGAGCATAAGTTCATTTCCATTATGACCCCACATTTGCATCTGCTGCACACCACTTAGGACACACCGTAATACAGGCTGTGCATGGTACAAGCTGGCAAAAGTCAACTGGGAATCAGACCGGTTGTGAATCTCACCACTTCAGTAATAAAAATGGCCATGCAGACTTCCTTTCTGGTCCAGCACCCAAGTACCAACCATTAAAAAGGCTTCACCACGCAGCCTTTGAGGCACACCATCTGCTAGTCATCTTTGTTGTTACTTCCTCTTTTTCGTAACTACATCAACATCAATTTGCTATCAGGTGCCCACCTAGGACAAGGTGAAAAAACAAATTCTCTCACTGTTTTCTTCTTCCACCACCAATATTCTCTAAGTAAAATGAATAAGATAGCACGAAACAAGTTTGATTATACAAAATACAAAAGGCAAACAATAAAAAAAATGTGAGGGGAAATGAGAAAATGCAGGGGAAAAAAGTTGACAGCTTCTATCTCTGCTTAGGAGAAACTGTCTATGTCAACTCAGTCAATGTGAAACTAAAGATGTTGTGAGGAAAGGACATCTGGAAGAGAATAAAAAGGGAGAAAGTCGTAGATGGAAATAACAATAACAACTCATGCTGTGGTACCTAATTTTTGAGGGTCCACAACAGAGAGGAACCCGTTAACCCTCAGACAGATGGAGCGATCCTTCGAAAGCTCTTTCCTTCAGGCTCCACAAGTGCGCTTTCTTACTCAGAGAGCTCATTCTGCTTTATGACTTCAACTTTTATTTTACTGCTGCTGGTCTTCATATCTGTGAGATCAGTCCTTTTCCCTCCTTCCAACTCCAGCTATTACTTTCAATTATCTTTTTGACACTTTTATTCAGATATCTTCCTGCCTTTTGAAACCCAACATTAACCAAAGCTGCTTTTCTCCTCCTAAGAACCAAGGCAGCCTAGAGGAGTCACAAAGATTTGCAATTTTTTAAAATCTCTTTTATCTGTCCTATTATTTGTATTTCCATACTCTTATTTTTTAAACTTATATTATTATATAAGGGTTATATAGTATTATATAAGTATATAAGAATTATATTATTATATTATTTGTAGTACTATACTTTTTCAAGCCTGAATTGGTGAAATATTCAATTTAATGGTCTTTCAAACTCTAAATTCTCTCTACCTTTATTCTGTGTTTTACTACTGGACTAAATTAACTCCAATGTGGTTCCCTGATTTGCAGCTTTTAGGGAGTGCCAGTTTCTAACCATATTAAATGTATTATTTCTTTGCTTGGCTTCATTTAAGCTTAGCCAATATTTATTGAGAACAGATACTGAATTAAGAACCTGATTACCTTATTTACTACCTAGAATATAGGCATTGTAGCAATGTTTCTATTTCCATAATATGGAAACAGGTTTACCAATTTAAATTACTTAACCATGGTCAGTCTCAGCTAGAAAGAATAGAGGGGGAATTTAAACCTATCTCAAAAAAACAGATAATTATGTGATGTGATACAGGTGTTAATTTTACCATGGTAATCATATTACCATATGTATATCTATTCAAAAAACACATTGTTGCCCTTAAACTTGTACAATGTCAATTACATATCAATTTTTTAAATAACAAAATAAATAAATAAACCCACATCAACCTGACTTCAAAACTAGTACATTCAATCACTCTATTCCTTCCACGCCACTGACTGTTTCATTTCTCCCTCGGGTCAATGTATTCTCCTCCCACTTGAATCTCTCTGCCCTCTCTCCCATTTATTTCCATTTTTCTCTTCCTCACTCTCTCCATCTACCTCCCCCTTCTCTCACCTCACTGTCCACACATGAACATACATCTTCTTAAACCATCATCCTCTTATTGAACACCTTCAGCGTTTTCATATTCTTTATCTCAATATTTCAACACAAAGTTCAAGTCATTTTTAAGTTCTCCTCTTTTATGAAGTCATAAATACTTGTCATTATTAATTTTCCTGTGCTTTCAACTCTATACACCCATAGTTTATTATAGAAATTAGTGTACAGCTTGCTTTGTATTACTCACTTTTTTTGTATTCTTACCTCTACAACCCATTTAGAATTCCTTCAAGGAAAGGAACTTGTTGTTCTCTACACTACAATATATAAATGTAAGCTGTCATTATTATTTCTATTTTACACTCCTGTGTACTCTGCTGGTACCAGTGTACTAAACATATAAATGGGTACTCATTGGGATCCATGTTCATTTACTGATGGTAGGGTTGGGACTTAAACACTGACTTGATTTTCTAATTCAGTTGAAAGAAACTGAACCATTTAGCTATAAGCCTTTGGAACTAGACGCCTGGTAAAGGGAAGCTTTCTGTCCTTCACAGTTTGAAAGGCAGAACATTCTTACCCTGTTGAAGTGCAAAAAGGAGCAGGCATGTTTATTATAAATAACAATGAAATAATTCAAAATGCATATCAACTGATAAATATTTAATATTGATGTTAAGTGGTTAAAGACACTAAGTATTTACAAGGAAGTTATAAAAACATACAACTAAAAAAATTATTTAATCTCAACCATCTTCAAAAACTGGAATTATAAAAGATAATTGGAACAAAAATGAAGACTATTTTGGCTTAGACTAAGAAAAACTTGGAGTAGTCAGAAAAATAATGGTAATGAACTACCAACACTGGATGAGTTCCTATTAGAAATGTAATAAGACAGATTTTCCTGTCTTAGGAGAAATATAAATTAATGAATTCTAAACTTATATCCAAACTTTTTATTCTTGTTTCTAGATTTATTTTCTCTTAGCATCTGAAAATGCACACAGTTGAAACCACAGAGCTTCTTTACCCTGGGTGCATATTCAATAGACAGCTTTTTAAAAGCATCAGTGCTTTATTAAGTACAACAAGAGACTAAGTGAATCACAGTCTCCAGGGACAGGGTCTGGATGATCATGCGATTTCAAATGCTGCCCACATGCCTCCCTTGTGCATCCAGGACTAAGGACCCTGCCATGGAGCAGGGTCTGATCATTAAGAAGGTAGAGAATCATGAGCTGGTTGCACGAACCAGAGAAAAACGGTAAAATGATTCCAGTTAAAGATCTGACATTGCTAAGAACCATATCACAATACTGTGACACAGAGGAATATGAATAGGTGAAATAAGTGAAAATCAAAATTGTGTCATTGTTCTCACGTATTTTTGTAAACAGTTTGTAGAATATGAGCAGCTAAGTCATTTATTACTTCTGAGCCTCATTTGCCAGATTATTCTCACTTGAGTTGGCCGGTGGGACTGAGTTTTCCCTTAACCAGCCTTACAGCTGCTAAATGCTGCATTCAGATATGGCCCATTTACATGTTGTTAACACAGAATCTGTTGATATCAAATCCTTCAGTCTCTGAATGAGACACAGGGTATTTTCAACTAAACTATTGGACAGTTCCATGGCACATATTCCAAAATTACAGTAACATTCAATTAGAAAATTGTAATAATGCAAAATAGAGCCAGAAATAAAAATTATTTACTGTGAACAAATCTCTGCCTTTATGCATGTTTTCCAGGCAGTTCTGAGATTATTGTTCTTGAGATAAATTCAGATGAGTGTATGAGAGGCCTAATTTGATAAAAGTTGACCCCTAAAAGTTAAAAATAAAACTACTAAAATAATCCTTATTGTGTTTGCTTGAAACACACACACACAAACATGTTACATAAACAATATGATAGGACCTCAGCAATAAAGACTAAACTAAAAATACTTGAAGTTCTAGCCTAAATTTCTAATATTTTAAACTGTAAGTTCAAGGCAAATTAATAAGACTCTGCAATAGACCTAAAAAACAAAAAAACCTATGGACACTAGTTCTTGTGAGTTCATCAAATCAAATGTTTGCCTTTAAATCATTATACGATTTATCATAAACTTGTTTGATTTACAAAAATTTTTAATGCACATGTACTATGATATAAAGTATAAAATATATTTTTCACAGTGCTATTGAGAAAACTCATTTCCAAACCAAGAGAAAATCTGTTAAATTAGGCTAAATCCAATCAAAAGCTTAATGTCAAGCATTTGCATCATAATCAAAAAGACCAACACTCAAGCTCTTACAGGACTAAGGATGATGGGGAAATAGTGGGCACATGTGATAAACAAGGTATGGAATGATTAAAATATATTAGTGTGCAAAGGAAACTAAAAATAGCAAGAGGCATCCAAGCACATACCTAAATTAAACAACTGAAATGATGTATCATCAAATCCTGTGTTAATATATAATATTCTATTTCCAAAGCACTCTTAGTGAATTCTTCTTCCCATAGATGTACCCATCATTTTCTCTATAAAATTGACTCCGGGACATGACATCTTAAAGGTTGTAGGTCATCCTGAGTGGAAACTAGAAGAGTGGCTTCATACTGAGTTCCTGGGGTTGGTAAGAACACTAGACTGTATGTTTTTGTTTGTAATTCCAGCTGTTTTTCTGGAATTCCTTGATCATTTTTTATCTGAATATGCCACTAAGAGCTACCACCACTCACTGACCTCATTATGTTAATGTTTATATGCCCAGCAAAATCCTAAAACCATGCTTTGCTTCTATAATTTGAAAGAGAAATTTGGAGAATCTTCTTCACTAAACTCAATCAAAAGAAGTGCTAAATTCATAATTATTTCATTTTACTTACGGGACAGATTTCAAAAAACACAAAACATTCTAAAGAGGAAGTCTGGCTTTGAACTGATGTTACACATTATTTTATCCACTATACAAGATGAGCTCTCTCTTTTAACTAATGTCAAGAGAGTAAATGAGTGTATTGACACATAACACTGATAATTCTATGCAGCTAAGACAATTGAATCAGATTGATTGGGTTTTTATGCTTTTAAAAACTATTTGCTGAGAGCCAGCGCTCCTTTTGTATGAATTCCAGATTCTACCGATTGACAACAAATTCAAACTAAAACAAATTATCTTATTTTCCTAACTACTCTATCACTGTTCCAGGATCTTTTTAGTGCTATTTGTGGAATACCCTGCAGAGTTCTGATTGATATCTTACTCCATTCCCACCTTTGTAGGGCAAGGAAGGGCAGGGACTAGTGGAGATGTCTGCTTGTTTTGTAATAAGAGCACACACCATCCATCTCTTTCACTGCGGTAAGAATCTCAAAGTTATATGAAAAAGAAACCATTTGACCTACTTCCTATTGCACTTAGCCAAAATATTTTTTGGGGGAAAGTTATTTTTGATTAATAATAATAGAGGAATAGCAGAAATAATTGAAGGACAAGGAAATGATCAAAAAAGTTATTCAATAAAATGTAATATAACTGAGAGACAATCTTCTAGATTAAAGTGGCCAACAGACTGTCCAGAATAAAGGATAAAATAAACCCAGACTGAGGTGTATCATGTGATATTTCAGGACATTCAAGACCAAGAGAAATTCCATTGAGTTCCAGAAATTAAGGGGCAAAAGAATGTCTGCTAATGTGCAACAAATCAGCATTCAAATGGCAAATCAGGGTCAGGCTTCCAAGAGGCTACAAGATACTAGAGTAAAGCCTTCAAAATACTGAAGGAAATTCTTCTCAATCTTGAATTTCATTGTCAATCAAACTATAAATAAAATGTAAGACTAGAATATAAACAAAGACATTTTTAGACAGTCCCAAAAATTAACTTTCCCATGTCGACTGAAAAAAGCTGCTGGCAAATTTGCTCTTCAGGTGATTTCAATAGACAACCAAGAGGACAGAGAACCCTCTAAGTAGGGTCTCCAGCTTGTGAGATATATGAAAGAAATATCAGAATGACAATGAAGGGAGATTCTAGAGTAACGAACATAAACCAGTTGGTGGGAGGATTGCTTTGTGCCTCTCTTAGCCTATTGACAGTAATGCCATAGCCTGCAAATGTCTGAGGGCACTCACCTGGGCCCCCTGGGAGCCCCCACAGACATTTCTCCTTCAGAAGCCCCTGTCCTGTTATGGCTGAATCAGCCAGACACACCTCAGCGAAAACCATCTGGATACTTCAAGAAACAATAATAAACCTTATTACTTACAAGGCCTGAAGACTACACGGCACACCTGGGACCACAGAGTGAGGCTGTGAGGAAAGAGAAAGAGAGAGACAGGTGGAGGGAGGGAGGGAAAGCCTTGAGGTTTGCTTTTATTGGGGTCAAGGGTGGGGTGCCTAAGGTTTTACAGGTTCATTCTTTATTGATGGATTTAAAGCATAAGATCTTAGGAGAATTAAAGTGAGGAAGGGAAACACAGGAAACACAAGTAGTCAGATGGTTAGTTATCTAAGTCAGCCACAGATCCCTAAAACAAAGGAAACTTTTCAGGGGTGTGTGGACTGGCTCTTAACCTAGTCCTATAGCTGGCAATGTATTTATTGGAGATAGTTATCTTTGAAGTGGATGCCTAGGCAATCAACAGCTTAATGTCAGGCCTTGCATTACAATCAAAAAGGCAAACTTTCAGGTCTTTATGTGATTAAAAAAAGGTATGGAATGATTAAAATATATTATTATCATATGAAAGAAATTGAAAATGATGAGGCAACTAAGCATATTTTACTTAAATGATTAGAATGATTTATGATAAAATTGTGTGTTTAAATGTGTGTGGTTGTAAGAGTAGTGTGTTTACTATTCAAATTAGAATTTCTGGGTAGTTTACTTGGAGTTATGAGATGATCAATAAGGCATCAGATCATCCCATCTTCATTACTGGCCAGTTGATTCCCAACAGAAAAGTAATTAACAGACCGGTGTTATAGTTCCCACTCTGCATGAGTCAAACATATATTTTCCTTTATTTACACATGCATCTTCTTCATTTGCCATTAATTCTTCATCTCCCTCCAGTTAATCTGCTTTATCTGCTTGACTAAAATTGCTGGTTAAAAATATAAACAAACTGACACTAAATTTAATAGATACTGTTTAATGCCTATCTGACTTGATGCTTCAGAAATAGGGTGGCTGACAATTCACCACATATTCTCTTAGTGGTAGTAGCATCCTTTGCCTTTCTTAGTTGATATGGAGTAAGATTGGGGTTGCTCAGTTCTAAGAGAAGACATATAGCCAAGGCCTGAATAATCAGAGTTTGTAATTATAATATCGTTAGCATCAAAAATTGGTTCATAAGATTGACACATGAACTGACTGAATGGCATCACCACTAATTTCCAGAATTTTGACCTAGTAACCAGGCAGGAGACATTCCCTTTTCTAAGACCTTGGGGGAAAGAGAATGTAAATCTGGAGAATGGGTCAAATAATCAAGGGCAAACATTTCAGTAAGACCTTCATTAACTTGTCTTCTGCCTTTTGTGTCCCTGTGCAAACTTATTGATTGCTTTGTTTGCCACTGTCATGAAGGCTGGAGCTGAAAGACAGAAAGGGGGCTGGATTCTATTTTTTGATTTTGGTTTTTAAGCCCCTAGATACCACCACGCTTGAAACTGTAATACATGTATTTCCAAGCAAATCTCTTATTTTCTTAGATTTTTGTTTTTTTAACTCACAAATGAAAGTTCCTTCAGAACATAACCATTTATCACATTTGAGAGCTTTGTAAAGTATGTAAGTATGAGAGTTGCAAAGTCCAACTTTCTGTGTGACTTTGGGTAAGGTGGTTAACATTTTGAAGTTTAATCACATCGTACATAAAATACTGAAAATAATTAAACTAATCTTACATGAGTGGAGAGGATTAAATAAGGTAACATTTGTAAAGTTCATAATAAAGGGCTTGGAACACATAATAAATAATATAATTTTACTAGTATTGTTGCAATTATTGTATTATTATTTTTCCCTTCTGCTTCAAACACTCTTCATTTTGTCTTTCTTGCTCCACATCCAGGTGGTTTTTCTGTGACCTGGCTTACTGCTTCTTCTCAACTCCTATAGAGTTTATCCTACCTTACCTGAAACTATATATCAATATTTCTCAGGGCTCAATCCATCTCTCCTTCTCATTGAATTCTACACTCTCTTCCTAGGTCACCTCATTTGTTCCCATAACATTAAATATTGCATATATATGTATATATATATGTGTGTGTGCGCACGCACAATGTCATGAGGTTGTGTGTGTGTGTATATATATATATATATATATATATCCAGAACCACTTACTCAGTACTAAATTCATATATTTATATCCAAAGGAACTACTTTAATGTCTCACAGTGAACTTGAACTTTTTGATTATACCACTTTTGTGATCCGTCTCACTCATCACTTTCTCCTATAGGGTTTCATCTTAGCTAGTGGTGTTTCCTTGTAATTCCTCAGAAAATTCATTAAGTTAAAAGCACAAGAATCATTATTGACACCTTTCTTTTCCTTGCCTTAAATCCAGTCACTTGTTAAGTGCTATCAATTCTTCCTTCATTTGTACATTTATTCAATTCTCTATATCTCTGCTGCCATCCAGATCACCATTGTCTTTCACAATGTACTTCACTCCCCCAGTTTTTACCTCATCTCTATCTCATCTATTTTTCTACATAGAGGACAGAATGACCTTTCAAAAATGAAAGTGGGATATGTTACTTTCCTGCTTACAGCCTGTCAATCTCTTCTCATTTTCCCAATGGAGTCACAAACTACTTTGCTCTACACTGTGATTCACCACATTGGCTTTCTTTCTGTTTATTGAAGGATCAAGCTCTCTGCCTACCCGTGAGATGTTGATAGGCCTTTCCCTATGCCTGCAACTTTCTTTCTGGCTTAGTCATGTCTACTCATATCTCATGACTGACTCTTTAATATCACACAGTATTGTGTGATATTACTAGTACTTTTCAGTACTAGTCACAAAGTTGGGACTTAATGGGGCTCAAAAAATGTTTTCAAATAAATTCATAACCTTTATACAATGACTCTTTGCTACATGTTATGGCAAACAAAAATAAACAGAAAGCAAAATACTGTGACTAGTGGTTACCATCTACTTGGAGGCTGAGAGTTACATGCATGTGTCAATGTGATTGAGCCACAGGCTTCCTAGATACTTGCTCACACAGTATTCTGGGTGTTTCTGTGGTGGTGTTTTTGAATGTGGTTAACATTTAAACTGGTAGGCTCTGTAAAGCAGATTGTCCTTCCTAAGGTAGATGGTCCTCTATCGATCAGTTGAAAACATGAATAGAACAAAAAGGCTGACCCTTCCCTGAATTACAGTTCTTTCTTGCCTGTCTTCAACTAAGACGTTCGCTTTTTCTTACCTTCGGACTCAAACTAAAACATCAGCTCTTCCAAGGTCTGAAGCTTGGCTAGCCTTCAGATGAGAACTACACTCTCCACTCTCCTGAGTCTCAGGCCTTTGGACCTTGTCCAGAGCCATGCCACTGACTACCCTGGGTCTCCAGCTTGTGACTTACCCTGCAAACCTCCACACTTGTCCACCTCCATCATCACATGAGCACGTAACTTGTTATAAATGTTTCTACAGATAGGTAGGCAGATACAGACATAGAGATACATCTCCCCAATGGTTTCGACTAATACAGAGGCATTGTGCAAATACAACCAAAGTGACTTCTTAATTAACAACACCTCTGAAGAGGTGAACTTCGGTCATGTGGCAGTGCTTTAGAACTCAGGTGTTCTGAATCAGCACAACGCACCTCAAAAATGCAGCTGCATTCTCTGCTGTAGTCTGCACAGTGACTGGCATACCAGGTATCCCCACAAATGTAATCCAAATAAATATTTAAAATACTTGCTCTATTAAATATGTAATACTCCTTATACATATTTAAGCAGAATTGTACAAATATTCTGTGCATTATTTAATAAATAGCTTGCTCAAACAACTCCTTGTGTTGTGAGAAAAAATACATCTAAATAGAAAACGTACACAAAAATCAATTTTAGTTCAATATAGATTTAAAGTAAAAAAAGTAATTAAAATATGTACATATATACAAGAAAAATAGTAAAATGTCTTTGTAACTGCACAGTTAAATTTCCTTTAAAAAGACATTAAAAAATCTGAAAAAGAATTTACCTACAGCAGATTTTAAAACATCTATAACAAAAAAAATCTGCAATTTAGGCCTGATAGAATAGCTGGTATCAAAATAACCTTTTCTTTAAAAACAATTATTAAAATCAGACAAAATGAATTTGTATGAAGGAATTGAAAAAATAAGTGAAGTACCTGAAAGACTACTATTAATGAGAAAAGAGCAGTATAAGAGGTAAAATCCACATAAACCCAGCTTTTCCTTGAGGCCATTCGCAGGCTCTTCTGCAGGGGTCAAAGGCCCATGAAGGCTGTGACCTCCCTGGAATGGAAGACAAAGGTTACCGATCTCAGAGGCAAACAGATGAAAAGTAAGGGACAGTGTACTCAGCATAAGGGAATTAAATAGAAGGAAGCCCAAAGCTCTGCATTCTAACATACCCTAAGTCATTGCCTGTCTCCTAAACTGTCATATCAATCAAAACTACAGCTACATGCAGCTATATGGATAAATCTCACAAAGCTGAATGGAAGAAGCTAGACTCAGAATAATATATACTGTATGATTCAAGTTACGTGAAGTTCAAGGACAGAGAAATCTGTAGTGATACTACCTTGAACTTTAAGTGAACATAGGAGAAGGACCTATATCAACACTATTTAGTCTAAAAAAAATAGAAAACAAAGCAAGTTGTCAAAAATATATATGACAGCATTCATTTAAAACTTAAAAATCTCAAAAGAATGTTTTATTGAGTTTATGAATATATACACCTGAAATCTGAAATTAATATTTGACAAAATTTGGTGGAGGATACATTATTTATGTTATTCTATAGCTAAAGAATTTTTTGCAAAAAAGGTAATGCCTTAAAAAGGTACAAGGCTTCTCTTTAAACACTTTTATCCTGTAAGTTATGTTCTCAGTTGAAAAGTTGCTTCAGTGAAAGCATTACCTCAGGTCAAAAAACTGTGTCCTTTTGACAGAATTTTTACTTTACAATTTCTCAGAAGGATGCCTAATTAAGGCATCCTTCTGAGAAATACATTTTTAAAGTAATAATTCTGTCATGGTTTAGATTTATTTCTAAAAAACATATTATTCAAAAAGTCTGATATTAACTTTTATATTAAGACATTAGTTATATTGCATTTTATACTAAGAATATTTAATAATGAAAACTCTTCAATATTTATGACTTAAGAATGTATATAATATTTTTACGATAAAATACAGCAGTGTATGTCAAATACAATTTTTCCTCAAGAAGTACATAGTTTAACAAGAAAGAGATAGCGATACTTTTGGTACTACAGTTACATGTGATTCCAAATCCAAATTTCTCAATTGACCAAAGAAAAGCATCAAATAGTTCATCATACAAAAATATAGGGGCACTTACAAATTATTAAATTTGTTTTTAATCTATATTGGGCCTAAACTCAATGACAGGATGTCTGTAGGTCTAGTATATGTCACTTTTTGCATTTTCAATATCAATTACCTGACATGCCTTTAAGCCCCAACAGAGAACCTTTCTCAGTTTGAGGGAACATATTTTAAAATATACTTTTAGAACATAATGAAAAACTTAAAGTACATAATAAAAATTTTTATATAGGTCTTAAGTGGTCACCTTGAACAAATCATCCATCTTTGCCACGAATATAGCTTTCTGTGGCCTTCCTGAAACCTAAATTTACCTGTGATAGTAACAAATTACTTATTTTTTTACTGGATTTTGATTTAGGCTATGTAGGCATAGTAAGACAAAAAAAATTCCAGTTGATAACCATAAAAGAGGGGAGAACATTTTGTATTATTCCCAGGAAGGCCAAAAATAACAAACTTTTGCAAAGTTTTAAAAGTAATCATTATTCATAAAAATATTTTAAAAAGAAGTCAAATACATTTTCTTATTTTTATCTATATCAGAAATAAAAAATTGGAAGATCATGGAAAAATTTTCATTCCTCAGTGTCAAATTTGATTATTTTCACTTGTCCGAAAAAATATGTACCAACAAGATACACTCAGTACAATACCAGGCAAATCCCATTCAATTACCACATATATTTCTATAAATATATAAATACATTTGATATGTATTCATTCAAGGGAATAAAAACTGATGAGAATTTCTTTCTTGGGCTGGTTTGCCTTCAAAAGGACATAATTACTTCTTGAGAAGAAATGTTTTGGTTGTGTTTCCCCCTTCATAATCCGTGTAATAAGAAGCTGTCTTAGAGTTTTAAATCTAGTTGACTGCAGCATTCTGGTCATCAATAAAAATAGACTTTCTCACTTGGCAATTTTTTAGAATAATAAGAAACAGAGATTTCTCTCTGAATACTACTGTATGTATGTTTTTAGATATTAAAGTGAAGCAATAATATCAAGTTTTGACATGTTTCGACCAAGCAATTTTAACCATCACAATGAAACCAGGTACAGAAAACACAGGACAGTAAAAATTTCTGGTTCTCAGCTCGAAGAAATCGATACTACAAGGTCCTAAACACAGTTAACTCGATATAACTATAACTTTGTAGCCTCGTAGGCAAAATTTTATTGAAATTTTTAGGAAATATTGAAAGAGGATAAGAACACTCAAATGAAACTTCAAAATAATTTTTGGAATTAATAATCTGACAATTTCTTTTATTTTATACATTTTAAATAATATGGCTTCGGTGCAAGATAAATTTGTAAAAACAAATCAATAGATACATTATTTATATGGCAGAAAGTTTAAAATTTTGTACAAAACAAAAATAGAAACTATTGTAAATCTACTCCATGTGAACAAGGAGGCCGAGGAAAGAATGAAGATGATAAGGAAGCACATGACATAGTTTTTTTAAAGTGACCCAAACTGAATACCTAGAGCTGCAAAAGACAATACAATAAAATAAAAACACTTAAAATGGGACTAATACCAGATTGAACATTGCAGGTGAAAAGAATAGCTAGACACAAAGCAGGAGAAAGCAAGGACAAACATATTTACCAAACGGGAATATGTTTGAGGATAATCTGGTACTTATAAATACAAATTGGAATCCAAGATGAAAAACAGTCATCTGTGGAGGCGCACTAAAACTCAGTTTTCTCCGACTGCATCCAACCTCAGTGATACAAGTGACATGCAAAAGAAGCTAGTGCCTTTCACACGGTGCTTGGCCCAGGTAAAGAAAGGTCTGCTGAAAGCTAAAGACAGGGGCATGAATGCCATCCCACAAGTCACCCAACATATCAGGAATAATACAGCAAGCAGCACTAGTGCCTAGAAAGAGGTACCGACCTACTGCTTCACTGCTGCCTTCCAAATCGCACGCAAAGTTTTCCTGCAGCCAATGCTAACCTGGGACCATAGAGAGAAGAGAATTCTGGGAAAGACAGTTCTAACTTAGCTACACCAACAAAGTACGAATTCACCACAGTCTTCTTTACAATTTGGCAGCCACATATCACCCTTTAGAACACATTTAATTTTCAAACAAAAACACAATCGTGCTTCCATCTAAGCAACAATATCTTCTACGATTGAAAATAGTTAACTTTCATGCTAAAATAACACAAAGTCTCTTTGCCCATCTTTGAATGATGTTTATTCCTCTTCTAGCTGTCTCAATCCCTCTTTGATATAATTTAACATAATGCTGATAAATTTTATATATATGTGTCCAGCAGAAGTAATGACTGCTTGAGTGTGGTTGATAGGGTAATAATATGGATGTAATAATTTATAGTTTTAATTTGAACATTTCATCTAAAAGGTCATATGCTGTGCTTGAGTGTGATATTGTTATGTTATAGAATTATATGCTCATGATTTTGTAATGAAAGATTTTGTAATAAAACAGGGGCATTATTTGTGCCAAACCCTGTATATAACATAATATACATAATATATAATAAATTATCCATGTATATAAAACAGCCACATGTGTATATATAAATGTAAATAATAGCACAAAATTGAGAATAATTTTCACCTACAGAAAGAATGGTAGAGAAATGGGTACAGATAGGATACTGAAGCTATATCTTGAATATAACAAGTATATATATATGATGATATGAGGAGAATGATAAAACATATAGATTTTTAAAGACCTACTTTAAAAACATGTTTTTACAACCTAATTGTAAAAACAACTATTTTTAAATATAACAATGCTTTGTTAGAAACTAAATTCAAGTTCTTTGAGTGCTTGGAAATGTTTTATAATAAAAATATTCTGGGGCAAACCTAAGGGTAAAGCTAATCAGTTTTGCCATTCAATTAAAAGAAAACTTAATTATCTAATTTACATTTTTAATTATTTCAACAACTTACAAGCTGAATATACTTGGAGGATAATTAAGGCATTTTTGCCCTAAGAAGCAAAATATTTGTTATTATATAACCATCACAATTTGCGTGTCATCTTCCTCCTAGCAACTCTCCTGCAGAGAAAGGCTACAGCTATTCTGACCCAGGACTTGGTCAGTCCCTCACTCAGAACAGATGCCACAATGTGATGCACAGCAGCGGTGTACGCCAGCGCCACAATCTGAATTAAAATGCAGGGGAGGATTTCTTCATCGTATATAATAATGAAAACAGGTTCTTTATCAATAACTGTAGCAGATGTTAGAATTAAAAGGAAATACTCAATGTTTTATAGGGAAATAATCTCAGGGTGTCTATTTTCTTTATTTCTTTTAAATATTTAATTAAATTATGTTGTTTCCATGGTAAAGCCCTGTAACTGGCTAAAAATACACTTGAAAATGATGGTCTGTATTTTTTTGGTGCTAACAGAAAATTGTAAAGGGATAAAGACTTGTTCATGACTAAATGTTTTAGTCTTATTTTCTGAGTTCCCATAACTGTGTTTGCTCCTGAAGCACAACATCGCAGTGCTGATTCTAACCTAGACAATGCACAGGTGATCAATAGAAAACAGGCAGATTAAAAATACATGATTTTTGTCATTTCTCATTCCTTCTCACTCTTGATGTACGTATTATCCTTTTCCCCCTTGATTAACTCAATTTAATATTTCCTCGGGTCATATTTTCAATTATTATCTTCACAATCAGCCAGCTAATATAATTTAACTCTCCATTTTATATAAACTATAAGCAAAACATTTTCTAATATCTGGAGCTATAAAAAATACAATGTGTATGTTTTTTGTGCTCAAGAAATTTACAATTCACTGGGAGAGAATAATCTAATTGTAAAAACAACTATTTTTAAATATAATAATGCTTTGTTAGAAACTAAATAGTATAGGAAAGAAATACCCAATTACTTACAATACAGTTTCCAGCAGTTTTATGATCTTAACGTTTATCTGAAGACCACACTTGTCTATCATATTATAGCATAATGTGGCAGACCACGTGAGTAGGAAGTGGCAAGTACTATGAGTGCTTTGAAAATGCATGCATGATACAGGTAAGAGGACAAATCTGTAGGTTCAGGGGCCTGTCATACATGAAACATGTTTAGGATTACAAACATTGTGAATGGATTCAAGTGAAGCCAGAATGGACCATATAAACATCATTTTTACTGACTCATGTCCTCTGAATCCAGCCACGGGGTCTGAGCAGGCTTCAACCTACTTCACACTCATGGTGACTAGAGTGACTATGTGCCATATCTAAGCATCCAGACTCCTCTGCTGCAGAGACATGGGACACCTAGAAGAGATGCTTGGCATTTGTATACAAACACCACACATATGTGGGGAATCTACATTCTAGGGAGTAGATCTCAATCAATGAGAGAATGGAGCTAACAGACAAATCTTCTGCTTCATCCATCATGCCCACAATTACATGGCTCCTCAGAAGGAGTCAAGTACTCAGAGACCACAGTAGTTGCCAACTCAGTAATGCATTTTTATTTTGGCTTTTATTCCTTGTCTCATGTTCCTTATTCCTTACACATCTCCTCAATTTGGTTACATGATATCCAAGCAAGTAACTTAACTTCTCTATTTCTGGGTGTCTTTATAAGATTTGGATAGTAATAATAATACTTTTCTCATCTAATTGTCATCAATATTAAATGAGTTACTAATTGCAAACTACTTAGGACAGTGCCTAAGTGGTGTTTGTAATCTGTCCTAACAGATTAAGCACTTTGTATGTCATTACCAACTAAAGAACAGTGAGGGTGACGTTTCAAAAGATCAAACAGAATGGCCTCCAATAAGTATATATTATATAAGATACATAAGAAATAGAATTTTCCAGAATAATGTAGTTTTCTTATTTGTACTGCCTTCAATGCCCAAACTTTCCCCATTTCCATGCCATCAGAATTGATTTTACTGTATTTTTAATCTACTCACACCATGCGATTCTGATAATAATCTAAAACATGAGCCCTCAGATCACCAAACATGATGAAAACTGTCCACCAAGAATAATAATAGAATTCCCAAGTGAACAATTTAAAGATGTTGCTAACAAAATCTGAGAAGTATTTACCAAACACAGTCAAGGCAAAGACTTACAGAATAAGCTTTCCAAATTACTATTATAAGTAGATGAATAATAGATAGATAGATAGATAGATAGATAGATAGATAGATAGATCTATTTTTGATCTTCTTGCTGTCATAAGTGTTGTTATTACCATGGAAGCAGCCTCATGCTCAGCTATCATCAGAGACATAAGCAGTCACTCTATGTGCTCATTTTACTGTATTTAATAAAATCTAAGGTTGAAATACTTTACACATGAAATGATGTTACAGAAATTTTTATCAATAAGTAGATTTGGACCCTGGCCGGGTTGCACAGTTGGTGGAGAGTTGTTCCATACCCCAAAGGTTGCGGGGTTCAGTCCCCAGTCATAGCACATATGGGGGGGCAACCAATCTATGTTTGTCACACAAATGTGATGTCCCCTCCTTGCTCGCTCGCTCTCTCTCTCTCTCTCTCCCTCTCTCTCCCTCTCTCTCTCTTTCTCTCTCTCTCTCCGGGCCCTCTCTAAAATCAATAAAACATATCCTCAGGTGAGGATCAAAAATAAGTGGATTTGGTAAGGAATATTAAGGGATTTATCTAAGTAGAAAAAAATCACTTGAGAATCATTCTTGCTGCTAATGGCCATCTAAGTAAAATACTGCCTCTCCTCCATTGTATTTTTGGAGAGAGAGTTGTTATTCTCAACTACACACTCATTTTTCAGAGAACAATGTTAAATGCATCTGCTCTGGATCTATTATTCAACCCCTCCCTCTATCACATCAGTTTGTTGATATTCAGAGAAAGAGAAAGAATGTATAATAAATGAGTACTTTATTATTTTATAGCAAAACCTGACAAGGTTGTTATTTTTAAAAAATACCTGCATGGAACTTTTATTTTGAAGGAATGACAATGTCCTCTTACAGAATCAGTTTCTGAGTAAATCAAAAGATACAGATTGCAAAGAACACAGTGGAGGCGTCTAATCACGTCTGAAAGTGCAAGCACTGTATAGGTTGACACCACTCCATGCTGTGACATTGACAATTTTCTTTTACCTTTTACTTTAACTACTGTTGAGCTCAGCTTACTTGACCTTAAGTAATACTGCAAATCAAATGAGGTATATAAACAGATTCCAGAAGTCAAAAGACCCCCTTTCTAAACTTCTTGCATTGTTTTTACATATTTTCCTAGATTATTTTGTTTCCACATTAGATTAATAAATAAGAAAAATAGCTTGATTTACTGACAAGCTAGGTTTTTTTTTTCTGTCTCAGATGGGATCTTAATATTTCATGCTTCCAATTTTACAGGAGAAGAAATTCTCATTTCCCTGTCTTTGCATCCACCTTGTCATCTCATGATGCCAAAGGGTGCTCCTTACCAACCTCCTGGCCAATATCTGAGCTTCTAAATACATCCACAAAAGATCATGCAAGCATAATGCTAATTTTCCATTTCTATAGCTAGATAGCTCTATGTGGGGTCAGGGAAAGGTACAGAATTCCAGTAGAGAAATTATAAAAAGAATATAGTTCACATTCCTGACATCACTGAGTTTATAAGCAAATAACCAAGAAAGACACTGGAGAGTAAGAAGGATGATAGAGGGAACTCAAAATATAAAATCATTGCCCCCAATGACCAATAAAATGAATATAAAGCAACAAATCATAAAGAGAGAAATTCATAGTGGTAACCAAGAAGGAAGGGATACAACTTCATTCCAAAAAATTAATGATGATTCTAGTACTTTAATCCAGCCTTCATTCACATCGTGCCAAAAACACACAGTCACACCCACACACGTATACACACCACTTTCAGAATTAACACCAAGAAAGATGACTGAGCAACCAACTCTGACCCTTCCCATCATTACACTTGAAATTGGAAAGAAGTGAACTAAGGAAATGAAGAGACATTCCTGGGAAAAGTTTTTTTTTAAAATAATGGAGAGTAGAAACTTTTACATAAGACACAAGATTTTAGCAGAGGCAAGAAAAGTATAAAATTCTGAAATTTTCCAGTATTCCTCACAGAAATGTGGTAACAGCTAGAAGCCCAGAGTCATTCATCTCTTTAAAATAATATGTATCTTAAATCCTGGTAGAGAATATTTGCCAGAATCTTAGAATAAAGAACAAAATACCAAACGGAGCCACTCCCACGCACTTAAACTGCAAGAACACGATAAAACACCCCTCTGACTGGAAGACAAACAGTCCCACGTAGGTATGGAAGTACTTATCGTCAAGGAAAATTGTTTTCAAGATGGAGTAAGTTGAAGGCTGACCACCTTGAATATGAGCAAATGACAAGTCCTACAGCACAGCAATGTGGTATCTGTAATAAAGAGTACAGTGCAGAAGGAAAAAAGGAGGAAAGAAATGAAGGTAGAGGAAGAGAAATAAAAGAAGAAATATAATAAACAATGAAAAAGAAACAAAATAAGGAGCTCATTTTGGAAGAGAACATAATGAAATGATCAGAAGAGACTGAAAAGACAATAAAATAAGAATACAAATTCAAAAATGTAAGACTACATGGTAAAATTAAAAGGTATTTATTATCTGAAAAGGAAGGGTTTAGGAAATAAAACAGGAATCAAAACAGTTGTTTGAGAGAAATGTATTACAGTCCCATAATAGAACAAATGTGGATGAAAATCTGATCATTTTTCCAAAAGAACTTGTGCTAATCAGAGTGTACAGAGAAAAGAGAAAGACTAAAGAAATCAGAGCCATAGCTTTTATCTGGCTGATCAAGAGGTTCTGTGCCTTCAAACAAGAAAAGAAATGCTGAACATCTTTGAAAATCTAAAATATGCTTGAATTTTAAAATATGCTTTTATGTCTATTTCCAAAATACAAAGCTTTGTTAATGCCCCTTATCTCATTGCACCCTCACTAATAATAGCATGAGGTTAGATCTATTTTCCTACTTAATAGATAATTAAACTGAGGCACAGAGAAATTGGCCTGCCCAAGACCAAATGTCAAGGAAGTTAAGGAAAAAGAAATAGCTTAGATGCTCTTGACTTGGGGCCTCCACTCCCTCCTTTATTCTGATTGATTGGAGATGACCAGTTAAGGGAAAGATCAGTGGTGAGGGGGGGAAAAAGTAAGTATAAAATCTTGACAGCTGCATTAGAGTATGGTCATTTATTTGTCATTTTTCAATGTCTATCTTTGTCCCAGATCATGAGCAGTTTCATATCATTTATACCAAATGACATCTCCAGAGACTGGATGAAAATAACTCAAATTGGATGAAATGCAGCAATAGCTCCTATAGGGACCAATTACAAATAAACAGCCTCATTAAAGCTGTAAATGCTTATAAAGTACATCAGAGCAGGAACAGCCAAGAGCGAAGCACAGGTGTACACAGTTACTACCAATATTTAGCACCATTTAAATTTGGAATATAATTTAGAGTCATTTATGGAAAAATTTAGGCATATGAGGATTTCCCAGCCAAATGATGATGGGAGAAACAGCAGTGCAAGATTGCAACTTCTACTGTGGGCTGCACTCCGTTCCCCTCGTTCGCCTTCTCTCTCTCTCCCTCTGTCCCCCCCACCCCATTTTTCTCTTGGTGTTAGAAACTATCTACTGCTTTCTGCGATTCATTGACATGCCCTACGTTGGCCTTCCTCCTTTGAAAGTTACTCCATGAGTTCAGACCTTCTTTACATTCTTTCCTTCTCCTGGATTTTTAGAACTAAGTTTCACTAACATGACTAAAATCATGTTGACCAATACATGTCTTATAGTCAAAATGCTTTTAGTAAAATGAATTCTGTACAGAGAGAAGAGAAACGAGGAATAGTTATTTGGGGGTGATAGGGCAAAAAGTATGACTATAAAAATGCCTCGAATTATAATTCCCATGTTTGCTTTTTAATTCTAGAAAACTGAATTTAGTATGATTGGTTAATTCCTACCACACCCTGAATACAGGATAACATTTTCAGCAATATGAGTTAATGCAATTTATATTGAGACTAAAATGGAATGCAACTAGCAGAATTAATTCTAATTACTTCAAAGTCAGTAGTAAGTAGCTCCATAAATAAAAATGATGTCTAAATGAAAAGTTAATTTATTCTCAAATTAAATTTACAAACTGAATTTACTGACTGATCTTTACATTTGCATTAGAGTAAAAAGCTATCATAGAATACATTATTTGAAAATCACATTATCAGTTTACCTAGAACCTAGTCAAAAGAGACTTTAAAATTGTTGAAAACTGAAAATATATGTTGTCTGTATGTGTGACTTTAGTTAAAATATTAACACTCTAGGCAACAGTTTCCTCATCTATAAGATGAATATAATATACACCAAAATAGGTTCTTTTCCCTTGGGAACAACAAATCTTTTTTAAAGAAACTATATATGGGCTTTGGACTTGAAACAATTTCCATATGTCTCATAATTTTATGCAAAAGTATGTATAGGTTCCTGTGTGCATTATTCTGGAGAGAAACTCACAAAGTTTCAACATACTCTTTGTAAGGCAGACTGCATGTTTATTCACCTCTCTAATATGCTACCAATGCCGTGATGGCCTTTCAGTGATTTATTAATTTGAGTGCATTGCATGATAATAATCTATGACGTCTGTTGAAAATATGGATCATTAGAACACACCATTCATGATGGCTGGGGTCCAGCCTATGTAAGAAACACTGTTATACATCACAGGCCCCATCACAATGTAGATGTGGTAACCAAAAAGTTGTTCAAAGCTTTCAAAAAGACAAAACAAAATATTTTATTGTCTGTGCTGATTAGCATAAACAGGTTTCTAAGAATCAAAGCCCTTTAAATTTCCTTTGTTGATATGTGACTCTCACGCAGACGGCTCTGCTCTCTATACTTTTACAAGCAAGGGAAAGAATGGAGGTGAAGTGCAGTTGAATACATTAAGTCCATGTAGAATGCTTGACAAAAGGTTTAGACATACAGAAGAACAAACCATGAGTTAAAATAAGATTGGAGCTCCATGTGCCCACACCAGCCTACCTACGGACTGAATGTAGCTGTGCTGGTTCCGTTCTTTTGTATCACTCTATAAACTTGTAATGATCCAACTTTCTTCTTATTAAGGGGGGAATTTTCTGCATTGCTTTGAATTCTACAGAGATTTATATATTAAAGGAACTCTAAAAGCAATCAAGTCACTATGGAATCAAAGCCATTAGTTTAAGTTTTTTTATTCCACTGCTTACCCCAGCTACAAAGTCATGTGAAGTCCATGAAGTAATCTGGAGAATTTTCAGAGGGCCATGAGGCAACACTGGTTATAGTATACATATCTAATTATTGCTGATAAGAAATGGAAATTTCTATAGTATTTTGTCTACATGAGGCTATTAGCTAAAAGCTAAGGAAAACAACTGCAACACAATAGAAAATTCATGTAAATTACTTTTTAAACACTACTGCCAGGTTGAAAAATGAGGAATTTAATAAACCATAAATATTCTCTTGACGCCCTATACATTAAGTTGTAGCAAATTACATTTTCTTTAAAAAATAAAATAAATAAACTCCTGTCCTTTAACTCTAGTCTTAGAAAGCAATCATATGTCAAATAAAGAACAAATCTGAACTTAGTAAGAAGAGACTTTATTGTAAAGGATAACTGCTAAGCAGTGAAGAGACTATTGCAGTAGGGAAAAGAAGATCATTGGAGTAGAGGGCAAACTCTGACTGTAAGATCAGCAACATCTCAGGGATTCGTCTAATAGATTTCGTTTCTAGAGAGGGGTGAGTAAGGTGAGGAAAAGCAGGATGTAAGGAACTGGGATGCAGGGCTGATGTGATAGGAGAGTAGAGCTGAGAATGTTTTACCCCAGGTCAGACTATTCTCAGGTGGCGCTTTTGAGAAGAGACTGTATGTGGGTTCAGGCTGAGGGTGGGCCAAAGGGGAAAGAGGAGGGCTTAGGGGGATCTAAATGGTCCGTGGAGACAAATGGATCATCTAATCTTTTATGAGACAAAGAACGGGAATTGGCTGGGTCTGTGTCTGCCCATGTCACAGGTAAACAAGGGGCATCCACAAGTCGCAGCTAAGTTTATGGGGAAGAGTGGTTCCTTGTGGTAAGTTGTACCCTAGAATGCAAAAGGTCAGGGGATTCCCTACCCTATTCTTTTTCAGGCTTAGAGGACTCAGATAAAAGTCCACATTGTTACAGGTTTTCCAAATGTCCCCACAAAATACCACATGCACTTGGTACTTTAACTTCATTGAGTATACTTCATAGACAGAAACAAATCTCTCATTGATTTGGAGAGGCCATCCTCTTGAGGATGGGGTGGGGCAGTAGAACAGGACGTTCAGATGTCATGGGTAAGTGCAGAGCAGAAAGGGCCGCTCTTGCCGGTTGGAATGCTGAAGAGGGAGACTGAACTGCAAAGGGGCCATCCAGAGATCTGTTGTCCCACCACTGAAACAAATGTTTTGTCAAGGCCACTGAATACAGATACGGTTTCTCCCTGAGACTGTAGCAGGAAAAGATGACTCTGGCAGCCAAGTAGACTCATGGAATCTTATATCTGGACTATTAATTGAACTCAGAGTAAAGGCTCTTTTTTTCTATAAAAGAAATGGCTATTGCTTATTATGCTGGGCTACCAGACATGAAGGCATCATTCATATCTAATTTTAAACCTTTAGGAGTAACAACTCCTTGGCTACTTTCAAAGTTTATATATGACTTAATGCTTCTAAATCAAATTTAGCATTCTTAAAAAGCAGATTCTTAAGCATCTCCATTTAATAAATGATCTAAATTCAATAATCATTTTTAAAATATCCCTGTACCTCCTCTTACCCCCTTTCCTTATCATCATCAATATTTAAAACATAAATGACACAAGCTTCAGAGAAGCTGGACTATTTCCATAAGTTGTGCACCATACGCCCACACTCTTTTCTGGCTGCTTTTCTCTGCTTCCTCCATGGGAAGTCTGATAAACTTCAAAGTACCGATGCACGCTTGTCCACCGGTGGAAGCGGAGCTCCTCTGTGAGACTTCACGAAGAGTCGTGGAGTTTATAAGACAGCAAAGGGAAGACAGACTGAAGCAAGTCTCCAAAGGCCAGAATAGGTGGACTGCAACTCTTTCTATACCAAGACTAAGTAGACCTTTGCCTTAGGCCTGGTGCTTTTATTTCAGTGATTCTCGTGAGTGGGGGAAACAGGTAGGTATTTTAAGAGCTGGTGCTAAAAAGTAAGAGACATAAAATATTTAAATCTATTTTCATGGTGCCATATGGAACTACTATTATTTTAATCATCCCTCTATTTATTTAGTCACAGATTTTTTTAAAGAAAGCATTCTCTGTAATTAGTCCTTAAATTCTAAGCTGTCCTTATGATTAATATTTCTAATTCAATGTGCTCCTACTACCTATTTAAACACGATTCTAATTCATGAAGATATTGACTTAAGAGGAAAAAATACCCAGATTACAATGCAATGTGCTCAAGAAACACAGCCCTAGAGCTTGGCCAGGTATTATGGCCAGGTATTATGGCATGGTGACAGGGTATGATAATTTTACATGTACTGCCACATGTTAAAGGACTATGTGACTAGGATAATAAAACATTATAAGTAGACACTAATATTTTATTATTTAAGCTAATAAGTCTCAAATATAATGCTTGCCAATAATGGTCACAGAATTTTCATGACTTATACCACTAAAATATACATAAAACATATGTCTGGGATAAAAAATATAAACAAATATGATTATATATCTAATTGCTTTGAGCTGCAGACATCAGTAGAAAATGATGTATACACATCCATACTGAAGAAGAGGAGGAAGAACAGGTCAACTGTGCCCACTTCGGGATTCAGCTGTCTGGGCTTGACGGCCAGCTTCACCATTAACCTTAGGCAAGCTGTTCTCAACCTCATTTCCTCAACTGTACTGTGTATACTAAAATAGTATTAAGTTCAAAGTTTGTTCTAACAATAAAATGAGCTAATTAATTATTAGAGAGCTCATAGAAAAATCCCTGGCATATTTTTAGGTACTCAATAAATGTTAGCTATTACAGGGCACATGACCATAGTGAAGACTCATTTTTCTTTGTTCTAAATTAATCAGTTTTTTTATTATTGCATAGTCTTTACCATGTAATGGTTATTGCTAACTGATTGAAGACAGGGGCCATGCCAAATGTCACATACTCACACAAACACAAATGTATAACCATAAATCTCATTTGCTATTTTTCACATCCAAGGGTTTATAATTACTATTATTATGCCCATAATACCAAACAGGAGAGACATGGAATTGCAGAGTAACTTCTCCAAGATCACAGACCATTTAAACAAAGGGGAAAAAAACACTACCTCAAGAATCAACAAAACCTAGATTCTCATTAAAGTTATATCATTTACTACCTGTGTTATCTAAAGGAAATTAAGTATCTGAGCTTGTTTCTTCCCTGTAAAATGAGAATAACACTGTGTACCTCTTCCTCATTCTTGAATTAGTGGAGAGAATCAAACAATGTGATAATGATGAAAACAGCCCACAAAGTGGAATAGGAATAATTGAAGATTTCTCAGCATGTAATATACATGTCTCTTTAAAAGGGCTTTAGGTCCCCATGCTTTTGCACAGCTGCTTAATTTAGCATGGAACCTGGTTTTCCTTTGATACACAACTCCATTATCCCCTCCAGGAATGCCTGAAGGAAACAAGGATCTTATTTATAATTCTAGCTGATGTCTGAACAGGAAAGCATGGTGCTTCTCCTTTCTGCCTTGAGGTCACCAGGTTGCCAGGAGATGTAACTGCCTGTGGTTACAGGCAACTCATTTGAAATTATAAAGTCCAGTAAATTTCTCCTTCTCTGGCCTGAAGATAAATTTGCTTTGCTTCTCAAAACTGCTTGCGGAGGTGGGGGGGGGGGGTGGTCCCAAAATGGAGCTACTGAGATCCTAATGACACCATTTGTCTTAGAGAACACAACCATCTCCTCAAAGTAGAGACTGCCAGGAACACAGATTCAGGGACTAAGGCTAACCCCCACCTCACGTTCTTATACCAAGAGACACTAAGTCCTCTAAAATATAGGCATAGTTACTATTCATCCTTACCCCCACCTGCCCAGAATTCTCCTAGAGTGCCTGTATACCCAGGAGTCCCACTGTGTCCGGTTTCTTTAAAGGGTCCACAGGCTACCAAACAGGTATGAATCTGTCCAAAAACTTTGACTATGACAGCCATATACCTTTCAATTTTGCAAAACATGTTTTTAAAATTGTCATCACTACTCTGATTACAATAATCTGAAAGAAAAAGTATGCATATTACCATGGCAAGTATAATGGAATCATAACTATGGTTATATTGTTTGAGTTATCACTTTAAAATAGGAAAAATCTAAAATAAATATACAGAATTTTAGTCATTATCCCAGAAATATATTAAAAGCTATTTTAGGAGTCTATCAGCAATGAATGGGTATCTGTTATATATTTAATACACTGCTAAGAGATTCTTAAAAAGATAAGATTTCTAGTGTTAAAGCACTTGGTTGTTTAATAATAATATAGGGAATTTACTTTAAACATGAGAATAAGATAGAAAACATTTTTAAATATATAGGTATAAATAACGTGGGCAAGGAAAAGAATTATAGACTACAAAAAGGGCTTCTTGGAGAAGAGGGAATTAAGTTGGCCTTTCGCATTCTTCCTGGA
Source organism: Anoura caudifer (assembly GCA_004027475.1). Lineage (NCBI taxonomy): Eukaryota > Metazoa > Chordata > Mammalia > Chiroptera > Phyllostomidae > Anoura > Anoura caudifer. Next base: position 47,332 of record PVKU01005730.1, on the reverse strand, counting down.
TAAAATAACTTTGTAAATTAGAAACACAAGGTCAATCGTTTAATCTCATAGAAGTTATTGCCACAGAACCTACTCCATTCATCATACTCAGTGGTGAATGCTGAAAGTTTTTCATCTGCCACATCACTCTGAAGGCCCTTGCTTGCAACTGTAGGATGTTCCAAGAAAACAAAATAAAAATTTAAAAATTGAAAACAAAGAAATGAAACTGTCATGATTCACGATTATTTTTAAGAAAATAAAAAATAAAACCTATATAAACTTTTACAATTAATAAGTGAGTTTAGCAAATTTGCTTCATTATCATCTTACAAGTCAGTTTTATTTCTATATAAGAGAAGCCAACATTAAATCTAATTTTATAAATTAAATGTAATCATAAATTTAACAATGGCCTCTACATTTTTAAATGCCAAAAATAAATCTCATGGGAGCTATACAAGATCTCTATGTAGGAAACAATGTGGCATTATTGAGAGAAATTAAAGAAGATTTAAAGAAGTGAACATCATGGGGCAGAAGACAAAATCACAAAGGTTTCCATTTTTTCCTCATTAATCTACAATTCAATGAATACCAATTAAAGTCTCAGTAGATTTATTATTTGTGGAAATTAATAAGTAGGCTCTACATTTGCATGGAATTTTAAAGAACAGTGAGGATGCTTTTAAAAAAGAAAAGGTGAATAACTTATTTCACTAGAAATAAAATCTTATCCTAAAATTACTATAATAAAAAAGGGTAGTGTTGGTGCAAGAAAGAATAAACAGACCAATGGATTGGAGAGTCCAGAAGAAGAAACACTCGCAGTGACACTGAATTAAGGAAAAATAAGACAGAAAACAATGGAGAAACAGTGCTTGGCTCAGTGTAAACCCACAAGGAAAAACACTGAAACTTGACATGAGCCATACACAAAATCAACTCCAGATACATTATTGGTTTAAATTTAAAAGTCAAGATGATAAAGCTTCTGGAAGACAATACATACAGGAGAATATATTCCTGATTTGGCACAAGGAAAAATCTGTTATACAAGTCACAGAAAGCATTAGCCATAAAGGGGAAAAGGGTCTAAACGGGACTACACTATGATTAGGACATCCCATATTTTCAAAAGAAAGCATAAGTAAGTGAAAGGTGAGCCAAAGACCAAGCGAAGATATTTACAATTGTAACTAACAAATACCTGAAATTCTAACAATATGAAGAAGACACCTTACAAATTAAAAAGAAAAGGAAACAAAACCCAAGGCAAATAGGTAAAAAACTTAAACAGGTGACATTTGTCTTATCATTCTACCCTCGGAAATGAGCCATATTCAAACAGCCACAAACTTATAAAGATTCTCAAGTACAGGGATCATAAGGAAAGGAAAATTAAAACCCAAGTTGGCTTAAATAAAATATGACTGTCAATATTAAGTGCAGTGACTTGGCAGAGTAATGAAAAAGTTAATAAACTGTTAGTAGGAGTACAGGTTGAAAAAATCACTTTGGAAAATAGTTTGAAATTATCTACTGAAGTTGGAAAAAGACTTACTATTCAGCATTTCCACTTCAAGATATATACAACAAAGGAGTGTGAGTAGTTGTGCATCAAGATACCTGTAAGAATGGCACTATTATTGGTAACAGCCAGAAACTGAGGAGGGGGAAGGAGGACCCAAAAAACTACTGCCCACTAGCAGTAAAAGGCATAAATGAATTGTAGAATACTTACATTATAAAATACCCTGTGGCAGTAAATATAAATGAACTACAGCAAAAACATAAATGAAACTTACAAAGGTGATGATGAGAAAGAGTTCTATACATTAATTGATATAAATTTTAAGAACAACAGAAATTAAACTGTATTATCTAGGGATGCATGATTATGTGGTAAAGCTATAAAAAATAACAAGAATGTACATTTCATAACAACCAGGGCAATGGTTACTTTTGAGGGGAGGGAGGAAGTGCTGACTCAGAGTGGTGTCACTAAGGTTTCTGAGATAATGTCAGAGTTGAACTTCTTGAACTGAGTAGAAGTAACACTGGTACTTCCTTTGCAAGAATTTATTAAATGATACATTTATGTTTTGTGCTCATCTCTCTGCATGCTATATTTTTAAAAGTTAACAAATTAGAAAATTACGATTTTGATTATTCCTGGAGGATAACAGCCAGATCCAGATCTGCTAGGTGTGGTTTTGGCATTTAATATTGCCATCCTTTTTGAAAGTCTCTCACCTAAGTTCTGCTCAGCCTCAGCGAACCCTCACTGCTATTATTGAACAGAGAACCCTTAACGTGACTTAGAGAGCTCACTGGTCCAGTGAGGCTGGACAACCTGTCGTTTTTCTTTGATGGATTAGACAGACAGCTGGACATAGGTCATGGAGCTTCTTAAACACCAGTTATTTATAACTTAATAAATAATAAACTACAAGTCAATGTTTCTATTTTTCTGCATTTCTCAGATCACAGAAACCCTGCCTGAAATATACATTAAGTGTTTATCAGATATTTAGTTTCAAAATCAATTCAATTACAGTTTGGGGAGGTAGAAACCCAGGCAAATACATTTTCTAAAAAAACATTTTATCTAATTCTTATACATACACAAGATTGGCTTGGTTGCAATGAGCAATGTGATACCGTAAAAGGTTTTTTTATAAATTAAGGAGCAACACATTCACAGAGATGAGCCACATTGAAAATCTTGAGATGTAGGTGGAGCTATTTTGTCTATTTTTAACTTATAATGAAGCTGACGAAAACAAGGTTACACAGAACATTAATCAGCAAGTTTTTCCAATGGCAAGCAATGCTAAATAAGTTGCCTGTAAATTATCTGTTAATCAGAAATAACTCTGGTTGATAGATGGGCAGCATTTTTTAAATACAGAAGGTTGTACTTGAACCACCTGGTCTCCTAAAATAGAAAGCCAGGGTTGAGAAACCTTCTTCCTTTCATGATGTGTTTCGTAGTTAGACAGTAGGCCATCTGGTAATCAGTTATTTCTGTAATCTTCCCGGTGACTAATGAATGGAGGCATGTGTGAAAGGGTGGGGCAATTATGATTGGGGTGGAGTTAACTATTTCTATAACTAGGTATATAGAAAAAATTAATTAAAAATTTTATAAAAATGCTAAAACCCACATTACTTTCAAGTTTATTTTGTAAACCTCATGTGCACATAGTACTTTATATTCTCCAAGTTCAATATGCAAGTAGCCTCACTGGTAGTGGGTCAACCCACTTCCTCCCAAAATCTGATGTTATTTTAGCACCCAGGTTTGGGACTCACTGAGAGAGAAGGGCAGGAGAATATGAAGATAAAAGAACATTAAAAAACAGGTATAATTTCAAAAATGCCCATGGTAAAGCTAAAAGAATAGTAGAGGCAAACAAAAAAGGTACTATTGGCTATCTTAACCATTGTCGGTTACAATGGTTCCGCAACAGGAACAATTTTTCCACCCAGAAGACATTGCAAGGTCTGAGGACAGTTTTGGTTGTCACGACTTGAAGGAGTGCTACTGGCATCTAATGGGTAGATGCTTGGGTGCTGCTACACACCCTCCGACACGTGGGCCAGCCCCCTCCCTGCACACATACACACAAATTTACAGTCAGTGGTGCTGAGATTGAGAAACTCTGATCAAGTGAAATAAATTCAGTCTATAAACAGACTCCAAAAGGGGAAAACTACATAATTTTTTTAAAAGGTAGTTGCATGCAAAAGAGGAGTAATTTAATGCAATGCTTCCATGTTAGTTTTAGTGAGAGGGTTGACATATGTGAATGTGCTAATCTTAGGGTTTTATTCATTTTTATTAAGAATACACATTATATTTATTCTTTGTCAATTACGTGATGGACAGGGGAAGAGTTATGAGTGAGCCACAGTACATCTGAAAACTAATAACTGTATCATGAACAAGAAGAGAAGTCAGCAGAAATGGCAATACTAAATAACCAGGTAAAGACAGGTTTCAATGGTGGATTGCAAGACCAATGTTCAACCAAATGCTCATAAGAGAGATTTGATTGTGCAGAATAAGTTGTCGTAGGAGGGGAAATCTCTATAACTCCACTAATTACAATGATATATTAATAAGATACAGTGAAGTAAATAACTGTCTAAGGTATCTGTAGCCAAAACTTAATGAATAAGGCAGGAAAAAAGGGAGGTACAAGAAAAGAAATGCATTTATAGTTTTGTGAAATAGCAGGTAAACCTGTAGTAAGATAGGAAGACACACGACCTAGTGTAAGCTTGGAATTGATTTTTACCACCGGGGTAAAACCAGGTCTTGTTTTCAGACCAAGAATCAATTAGTTAAAAAAAATAGGAACTTAATATATTGGCTTGAGAGAATATTACTATTTGGGGTTACTATTCAAGGTGATGGATACAACTGCTAATTTTGTAAACCCATAAATCAAGAGTTTCAATATCTTTGTAATGATTTGTGTTTGTTTAACAATAAGATGTGTAATCGTTCAGCATTTTTGTGTATATTTGATTAAGAGGTTGAAGCATTGAAAATATTCCTTATATTAGATTCTTATTGACATTCAGAATTTGCCTAGGGTTTAACCAACTTTTAAATGGTTAAGTATTAGATTCATAAATGTGTATTCTTGTTCATTAGAAATGTAAAGAGATGGGTCATTTGCTTAGTGACAAAGAAGCTTAACAAACTGAGTGTTAAAGGAAAGGCGGCAGGGAGTGCTCCTTCCCACACACAACAGCCCCCAAACCCTACTGATGAGACACGGCAGGAAGGAATGGTCCAGAGCCTGACAATCTATGGTCCACAAGTCAAACCTTGCCTGCTGCCTGTATTTGTGAAGCCTGTGTGCTGGAATAGTTAAAACATCTTTAAATGATTGAAAGAACTCAAAATAAGAATGGTATTTTGTGATATTAAATTACAGGACACTGAATTACATTACACTAAAATCGGATTTTAGTGTCTAGAAGTGTGTTGATTGGTGTGCTATTAGAACACTGCCACACTTGTTCATTGACATATGGCCTCTGATTTTGCATCCAGGTGTGATAGAGACGTATGTTGACAAAGCCTAAAATATTTATCATGTGGCCCTTTACAGAAGGTTTGCTAATCCTTGGGTAGTAGTTATAAGCTTGGGCCCCTTAACAAGACATGCTGGCTTCAAATGCCAGGTCTGCATCTACTGGCCATGATACAAGCAGGTTTCTTAAATTCTGAGGACCCCAGTTTCTCCATCTGTGAAATGGCAACAAAAGTATTGGCTACCGTATAGGATGGCTGTAAAGGGTAAACATAATACATGTGGAACCCCTCGAAGCATGCCTGGAAGTAAGGAGTCCTTACTAAAGGTTCTCATGAGCACTAACTAGTATTAGGTTTACTTATTGCTACTTCTGGAGTGATGGTAGAGAAGTATATTTGCTATCAACTTCGAATTGCATGATTTTAAAAGTCAAACATTTATTTAGAGTCATAATTTAAAATTTATACACCTTCTAAATTTCAGGTTCCTGATACAAAGCCAATTAAACTTCTCTTTAACTTGCCCCAGGTCATCAGGAGTTGTTACCGGGGAGTTTCAGGGTATGGCAGAAGCACGTGAGCTTTGGAACCACACAGACTTGGGATAACTGTAACGTTTCCCCTAGTAATGTGGTTTAAAGCAGCTCAGTGTAACTTTATTAGCATTGTTCTCATCTCCATTATACAAAATATTATACCAGCAACACAAACGCAAATACAGATACCTGGACCTGCTGAATTTCAAAGGATGAGACCTGGGTATTTCCAATTTTAAAAAAGACGCATATGAGTTTTAGGTGGACACATAGGCAGAGCTGAGAATCACAAAATTAAATGTTTATGTGAGATCTAAATGAAATTGACTGTCAAACTAACAGAGGACCTGAGGCAACTAGTCTCTACAAACCTGGTACTTTCTAACTAATATTCTGAATATCATCCATTTGCAGGTAACGAAAAACCTGAAGTTGGACTGGTTGTCTTTATCTCAGGAAATTAGAAAGAATCATCTCTGTGCACTAACAACAGATAATAAACACATCTCACATACTGTAGTTCTCCAACCTCTAGAGGGGGAAAAAAAAAAAAGCCTCTATCCAATAGTCAGAGTATCCTCAAACTCTCCCTATTGAAAAACAAGACTATTTCCAGAACTTACCGAAGAGTGTTAATAATTGATAACATTAGAAATTTGAATATAAAGGGCACATTCTCTTTAAAGGTGACATTTGTAGCAAAATTAAGGCCCTTTCCCCTTAAGTACTGTTGTAAGCTTATTAACACTTTAAAAATCACCGGAGAACCTGTAAGGCAGTGCTTACACAGCCCTGCTCTACTCTAAATGGTTCAACATCAATACAAAGTCTCATTAACCTTATCACTTTCTAGTCCTTGAGCACAATGGGGTATGTCAGGCAGCTGCCACTGTCAGTGTGCTCTAATGCATAAACTTAATGGGCCTGGAGAACAAGACTTCCAGCAGAGCCCTCAGCTTATTCAGAGGTACTTTTCAGCTAGCAAATATGTTATTCTGACCCATCCAGCTATTATTGGAATGTATGGAGCCTTTAATTTTGGTTTAATGATGTTTTTGTAAGGGAGACTTTAATAAAATTTAGACATTTCAAAAGTCCAAGTAATACAAAAATGGCTCTCATTCCCACACAGCCTAGTGACATCAAGCACTGCCATGTGATAACGTCCCCAGCTTCTTCCCAGCTGTGACACAACTGGGTTTGAAAGATAACTTCACCTTGTGGATTCAACTGTGCAAAGTCTAAGGATAAGTTCCTAAATAAACTCATTTCTCTTGGAACTATTATAGAGAAAGAAACCATTTTTAACTGGACTTAACAGCCAGAGATGTCAAAATGCTTTTTAATAAATAAAGAAAAATTGAAAAATAGAATAAAAGTTGAGAAATAGATACAAACAATGAAGAAGGAAAAAATGAAGATAAAATCTTTTGATTTGCTTATTCTTAGTTGATCTCATAGACAACTGTTCAAAGTAATAGGAGCCACAGTGTTGGGTAGTTATAGCATACAGATGCATTAAAACAATGACAGGAATATTGTTTATATTTCTTATATAAAGGGACAGGAGAGATTTGGTATCCCTCTCAATGCCTCTCATCTTAAAGTTCATAACGTGCATATTACTGGTGATGTTAACTTTGTTCAACTGGGTCAGGAGGTATCTGCCATGTTTCTCCTCCAAAAAATTACTATTTATCCTTTGTAATTAATAATTGTCTTCTGGGGAGATACTTTAAGAGGGTGCAAATCCTCTTTCTCTTTATACTTTGGCCCACCAGTTTTAGCATCTATCAAAATCCTTAATTAATATCTGGTGTTTGCCTAATGCTTATTTTCTATTTTCACCATTCCTTCTACATTCGTTCATTGTAATTCTAGTGTAAGAAAAAGACATCCCTGGGGTGGGGGCTGGGTGGAGGTGGATGAAGGGGGAAATGGGGAACATATGTAATAATGTCAACAATAAAAAAAGAAAAAAATGAAATAAGTGTAAAAATAGGGCAAAATGTTAAGAGCAACATCATCTAAATACTAGAACACCAAGAGGAAGAGGAAGAGAAATAATAATAATAGTAAGAAGAAGGAAGAGCAGGAGGAGGAGAAGGAAGAGAGGGAGAAGGAGAAAAGAAGAAGAACCCCACCGTACGCTAAAATGTCGAAGCTTGTCTCCAGCCCCAGTGTCTTCTCTGACTCCGATATCCAACTGCCTACTCAATAGTCACTTGGGTGCCAAGCCAGGGTCTCAGACTTTACGGGTCCAAAACTGAACCCCTGTCATGTTTCCCGGACCTGCTCCCCATGCAACCTCCCCCATCTCAGTAACTTCGTTCTTTCATTAGATGAGACCAAAATTCCTAAAGTTAGTCTCTTTTTTTTTTACACTCTCTCCTTAATATTCTACAGGGCAGTTAAAATGCTCCTGTCAAAAGCTGTCAGATTGTGTTACACCCCTGCCATTTATTATAGTAGTTGTGTTTATATTTATCTTTACAGCTTCGGTAAGAGGACTCTGAGTGTAAGGCCATGCTTTATTCACATTTGTGTGGCCAGATCCTAGCATAGAACTTGGTATTTAATAAGTAAGATGTATTGATGTTTGATCCTCCTTTTGTGACTTTATTTTGTGGAAAGAAAGTAAGCAATAAAACATAAATGTTCAAAGCTCCCACCACTATGGAGTACAGGAAAGTTGAATGAACTCCAGCTCCTGGTGCTAGGCTAAAGACACGCACATGACTGGGTGGAAAGATCATTTCTGTTCTTTCCTCTGTTGTATATCTGTGACTACTATGGGCAATTCCTCCATCTCGCTATAGGCCTTTCTGATGTCATTCCATTTCTCCTATCAAAAGACAAATAGAAAAGAGAGATACATATAGGAACAAGAGAGAAAAGCAGAATAGGGATAAAGCAAGGAAAGAAAGAAGGAAGAGAAGTCAGTGTGGAGGAGGGAGCAGGAAAACCTGGATCTGTGGGACACTGCACAGGCAGTTACATCACACAGCTTTGCAGAAGCAAGGAAATCAGTGGGCAGTCAACTCTAGAAGTTGATCACATTTAAACTGAGATGCAGGGAAGGAATCAAAGGGAGCTATACCACAGGGAAGAAGAATACTATAAAACAGAGAGATTAACTCATACCTTTTGGTTTCACAAAATCTTAAATATTGAGAGGCATAAATTTTTGATGCATGTTTCTCAAGCTTGAGTGAATGAATGGTGATGGTTTGATTAAGACTGTCACATTTTTCTTTTCTGCATGCTAAGTAGTTATGTTTTGAAATATTACTCTTAAATTCCTGCTTTTCTAAAAAGTAAGCTAAAATGTTCATTTGATTGATGTTTCATTCGGGAAGGGCTTTAAGGGACACCAAAAGCTTGTTTTAAGAAAGATCATTTCATTTATTAGTCTTATATTTCCCTTACTTTGATCTATAAAACTTTCTCACATTAAATATTTAGCCAGTGACCTTGAAAAAAGACCCAACTTCAACTCAAATGTCAGCAGAAACAAACGCCAGTTTTTATGGAAATTTTGCTTATGAATTTTAAATGTGAGAATACTGTTCTTTGGTTTTTTAAAATATTCCATTCTCTTTTCAGTTGTTTAAATTACTTAAATTCAGACAGAGAGATCTTATGAATATTGATCATCAAAATTTTATTGCTTGGCAATACTAAAATAATTTCTAAAACTAATTCTGTGACATTTAACAAAAATTTCAGGTGCATTCTGTGTTTTTAGCATATTCTCTTTTGAGATTATTTTCAATATTGTTTTATTAACAGTTACAATTATTTAATAATTGGTGCTATAGGGAGTGACTTTAGATTGAGAACATATATCTAGGTTAAAAAAGTTATCTCAAATTGGTAGAACTAGAAGAATAGAAAGAAGAACTTTGGTCATAAAATTATTATAGAGGTATAAAATAAAGGTGTGTGGTCATCAGCTAATTTAAAGTTAGAATGTATTATAATTAATAAATTAGAATATTTCTTTTGATTTTGTTATAAGAAAGACATTGCATACTACCTCCTTCCAAGTCCCTTCCTCTGCTCCTGCTAAAATATGAAGCATAAAGTATTATATGGCCCTGGCTGGTGTAGCTCAGTGGATTGAGTGCGGGCCTGTGAACCAAAGAGTCACTGGTTCGATTCCCAGTCAGGGCACATGCCTGGGTTGCAGGCCAGGTCCCCAGTGGGGGCCACTTGAGAGGCAACCACACATTGATGTTTCTCTCTTTCTCTTTCTCCCTCACTTCCCCTCTCTCTAAAAATAAAATAAATTTAAAAAGGAAGTATTATATGAATTGCTATTACGGATTTTAAACTAATAGTTTCTATTAGTTTCTATTAGTCACTTGAGAATATTTAGAATTTTATTACAATATTAAAGAAACCAAAGTAACAAAAACCTTTAAACAGCGCTTGACTATAACAATAGCTATAATAATAAAATATAGTGTTTATGTGTCAGACAATATGCTGTCATTTTATATGCATTATCTTGTTGGAATATTACAATAAGTGTACGAAATAAGTACTACAGAATAGCATAAAGACTTAGAGAGCTCTATGAACATGTCAACAGTTAGTTGCTGGTCTGGGATTTGAATTTCAATTTGTCTGATTCCAGCAGCTAAGCTGTTGACCAGTGTGGTAGATGGTGTTACCTTCAAAATACCTGCTGCTCTTCTTACAGGGCCACTGGCTATGGAGGACTACACCTTCCTACCTCACTGACTTTACACTTCATCATGCAACTGGCTTTGGCAAATGAAAGATAAAAATTGACACATGCCACTACCAAACTGAAGTTTCATAAGTCATTACATGGATCTCCACCTTCTTATTTTCCCCTTTCCCTCAAGCCTGGCAGCTTCCCCAGGGGAGCTGTTTCTCCAGTCTAGGCCTCAGGTGATGGCGACACCCAAACAGTGACCTCAAGTAGGTTATCAACATGCAACTAAATAGTCACTGTTATGTGCCAATGAGACCTACAGGTCAAATTTTGTTATAGCACAATTGAGCCAGGCTTGACTGATATCAACACTATTCTGTTTGTACCTCTCTTTGCTTACTCCTCCCTCCATGGAAATTTATTTGTAATGGAAATATTTTCCTCTGCTGCAAATAAACTAAAATCAAAATTTCCTTCCCTGTAAAACATTCTGAATACATCATAAAGTCCTTTGGTAGGCTCTGTAAACCCATAATATAATTAAATTATGAGGACATGAGAATTATAAAATGCCGACTCTGGTTGGATGCTGTACGACAGGCATACCAAGTGGAAAAGCAAACACTTCCCACAGATTATTTTCCATTATCCACTGTTAATAAGACCTCTCTTGATACTGGCTAAACTATTGAAGCTCTGTCTGCAAGCACATTTTAAAACAGAATCTGTTGACAGGTTCAGCTCCAAGGACTATTTCATCTTCAGTAAAATTTCATTTCTCTCCCACTCACAACTCCATCCTTAAAATGGTACTTACAGCCACTTCCACCTGATGCTTTTATTGTACAGACTGCAGAGTGATTCATTTGGTTTTTAATCTTTTGCCCCTTTCAGTGGATAGTAGAACCATAGGAATTAGTAATGAAAACGATCGATTGCTTTTTCACTTACATTTTTATAGCCATAGTCAGCATCTTCCCAGCAATGTACTTGAATCAAAAAGGATAGGTAAGCCAAATGCCTCTGCTATAGATAAGCAGCATCCTACATGGACTTTCCTTAGAAGAGGGTGCTCAGGTACTTTACTTAGAAAGTTTACCTAACAGATGTCACCTTATTTTAAATTCAGTCTCTTTGGTTCAGCCTGTGTCCATCGATTTTTACTTGGGTTGAAATCTGTTTAAAAAAACAAGATAAGCAACCATGAATTTCTCATTTGCAACCATTTATGTGTATGGAAGTGATTTATCGATTTTCTAATTGAACAGCCATTGCTCAGTCTTCATCAGACCTGTCCTGCTACTGCCACGGTCCAGGCCCTGACCATCATCTGGACAAGTTTGTAGACAAGGGTGCTGCATCCGAAATTAGAGCAGCCATACATCACTTGCTTGTACAACGACTAAATGGGGACATTAGGCACAATGTAAATACATTCAAATGATTACTGTAGCTTCTTTTTTATGGGTTAAACCTAGCCAGTTTGTCACCCCCTGAGCCATGGCGTCTGGCCCCAATACCAATTTTTACAGAGATGTTTTTAATACAGATGAAACCAATAGCAGTAAGGTCTAGTTAATACAGGTAAATGAAGTTATTTATGTACTTCCCTTGGATCAGCATATTTTTGACATTTTCAAGGATTACTTTGTGGTTAAACGTAAACATATTTTAGGAAATTTCATCAGAAGGAATATAAATTACAGTTAAAAAGGAAGTTAGTACATATTCTGATCATCTACTCTTTATATAGGTTGTAACATGAAGTGCACTATTGAGTCTTCCCTGCAACTTTATCTTCTGCTCTACTGTTCATCTTATTCAATGTTTTAAAAAAAAAATCTATCCAGACCAGTGCTGTCCAATATAGCTTTCTGTACGGATGGAATTGTTCTATGATTTTGCATAATTCAATATGCAGCCACTAGTTCCAAGTGTCAAATGAACAGTTGAAGTCTGGCAAGTAAAACTTAGAAAATGATTTTTTAAGTTATTTTTAATTTTAATGGACTTAAGTATCTACATGTGCTTAGTGACTATCACATTGGACAGTCATGTCTAGGTCATGTATACCTTAAATACTTAGAATCACGGAACTTTAGTGTGAAAAGCATTTTGTAGAGAATCTAACCTAAGCTCTCTGTTCAGGTATCCACCTGTTGGAGAGACGGTTTCTGATGCTATGTTTGGAAAAACTCTGCGGTCAGCTATGGTCACCTGCTCCATCTATTTACTGCAGGTGAGGCCAGAGTACCATAGCTTTGGGTTCCATTCTTGCTAAATTTAAAACTGTGTTTGTCAAACATTAAATAGTTCAATCTACTTTTTATTACTCGATTTAAAATTTTTGTAAGCAAATCATATTATTTAAATGATGAATGATAAACATCTCAGAACACTATAAATCATATGGATTAGAGGTGCTTGCTCTTAGAACTCACATAGAAGTGAACACAGAAAACAAAGTTGTATGTCCATGTCTATTTGGGGGGAAATGAAAGCAGAAAACATTATTTCCACAGACGCATTGAGGATATTCTTTCTTTTTTTGCTAGAAATCATGCCTTGTTTACCTTTGCCTCTTCAGTCCTGACCACAGTGATTTCAATTTGGAAGATGATCAATAAATGTCATATGAACTTACTGAACTTAAGTAATTGCATTGAGGAAGTTGAATTACATTCCAATGATTTGTATCTTGTCCACAACAGAGGGACCAGTGAGTTTATTATTTCACTGGTTCTTGATTCTGATTTTATATTAGGATCACTTGGGAAACTCAAAAAATGTCTAGCCCCAAATCCAGAAAGCCTGGAAGCCAACACATTTGTAGCTTTAAAGCTTCCTAGATGATTATAATGAGAACTCAGTCTTGGGAAAAATGATTTCTTTAGTAAATAATGGTAATAAGGAAACATTCAGATATATTTCAAAGTCAGATACATTTTAAAGCTCAGGTATATTTTGAAGTCTAATCTATGATCTTAGAATACACCTAAGAAGACTATAACTGAACTAATAATAACACATTATCACTACTAAAAAAAGGAAAATAAAGCTCTACTCATTTTTTCTAAAAATCCAACAAAAGATAAAGACTAAAGCTGTGAATTCCATTCTCATCAGGGCTTCACATTATCACAGACACGCCTGAGTGGCTGGGAAACCCTATGGGACAGGATAAATTTTAATGGCATAGAATGGAGGTCCTGAGAGAGAGACCACTCTTGAGAGTAAAACAGGAGTTTAGCCCAAAAAACTGGCTTTCCCAACAGGGCTCTGATAAGAATGGGGAAAGGTGTGCATTGGTATGGAGCTGGAATTTGAGTCATAATCATACTGTCAACTGCTGTACATACTATCATGAGTCACACCCTGTGCCAAGTCTTATGAAGCTATTTTCCTCCTTATTTCATAAAGACCTGCAGGGCTTTTCAGTGCTGGGATTGAAAAGGACTGAACTAGGCAGCCATGAAAATCGGGTGGAGTCTATAGTTTGAAAAGGCCACTTTGGGAGATGGTAATAGAGTTAGAGCAATTTGATTGTTTCAGTGAAAGTCTCTCTTCCATTTCTACTTAGCAAAATCCTTTCTATTTATTGAGGACAATTGTAGAAAAGTATTCTCAAGTACATTAATAAAACTTTAGTTTTAATTTGAAACCATGGGCCTCAATATCCAAATGTAGTTGATAAGAATATTTGAGTTTAAAAAAAGGTTAATAGTGACTGAAAAGCACAAATATAGCCATTATCCTTTATTTGTAAAGGAAAAAAATAGAAAATATCTATTTACCACTTATCACAAAGTTTAAGTAGAGACTATATTTATACTATATCTATTCATGGCAAAACTGAGTTTCTGACTTGGTCTCTTTTCCAAAAGATTTATTTTAAGACTTTCCCACCATAGTCCTTTACTTGTTACACTGAGGTTGTATTTTTTTATAGAAAACTATATTTTTGGTAGAAAATTGTATTTGTTCACTTAAAGTCAAAGTAAGTATACTCCCAAAACCTAGCTTAAAATTTTAAATATATAGTGCATGGAATATTTGCTGAGTTACTGATTTAGATGAAAAATAGAAAGAATATCATATGGTACTTGAAATTTAAGGTGGCTTAGTAACTCGGGAAAATAATTTACGTATAACAACATGAGATATTATATGTGTATATGTGTTTTGGGGGCTTGAGATTCAAAAAGTTCTTTGTTTTGAATGTAAGAAATTATATATGTGACACTTTTTTCCTAGGAGCAAAGTAAACAGATACAGAACAAAAGTCTTACAGAATATGATTATGGTCTCTACTGAAACATTTCAATCAACAGGAAAAATTAAAAGAAATGTGCCAGATATAGACCTCAGAATTCTGAAAGTAAAACTAAAGGTTAAAATTGCTATTTACAATCACTAATCTTTTCATCCTTTATGAAAAGAAAAAATTCTTAAAATATGGTCAATTAGCTTCCTTTCTGACAGAGTGCAGTCCTTGGCACTGGTTCAAATACTGCATACCAAACAGAAGCATTATTTCCTACGAAGAGAAGTGAATTTAATGAACAATTGTGAGAATTGTGAAATAAATCACTCCATACCCCAGATTCAGGAAACAAACTTAATGACATAAATTTAGATAAATGCATGTAATTTTAATCTTAGAATTTTATTATCAATGCAATATAATGGAAGATTTTGTGTCTTCACAACTAAAAATGAGTAAAAATACTTAAAAGGAAACAATAGTTGAATTCTCTATATATAGATTAGAAATTACAGGGGTCCATTTAAAACTATGCAAGTGTTTTCATTTTCAGATAATTAAAATAATGCAATCTTTCATGTCTGATGAACAATAATATCATTCTGTTTGTATTTTGGATTACAGATGGAATAGAAAACTATATATTTGCCTGAAGTCTTCCAAAGAGTAAATGAAGAGCCAGGAATGAAATGTCTCTTATTCATGGTTCCAAATCTCTTACTTCCTCTGCTTGATAAGATGACAGCCTCCTTCTGCTGAAGAGTAATTACATAACTCTCACCAGTTCAAATAATGGTCTATGAATGCATATACCCTACAAATTAAAAGTAGCATTGTTCCAAAATCTGTGTTCTTTATTTTTTTGGAAATAACTTATTGGTTAAAAAAGATAAAGAAAATAATATACTAGCCCTGGCTGGTATGGTTCAGTAGATTGAGTGCCAGCCTGTGAATCAAAGGGTTGCAGGTTCAGTTCCCAGACTAGGGCACATGCCTGGGTTGCAGGCCAGGTCCCCAGTAGGGGGTGCACAAGAGGCGACCACAATTGATGTTTCTCTTCCTCTCTTTCTCCCTCCCTTCCCCTCTCTAAAATAAATAAATAAAATATTTTTTAAATGAAAATATACAGTAAATTTGATTTTTCTGAATAACCAAATGATTCCAGATGCAGTAAGCACAGACTTGATTAGGGAAAACACTCTAGATTTCAAACTTTCATTGTTCTTAAATAAACTTCCTGGCAATAAACATTATGTAAATAACCAGCAATAAGGGTAAACCACTTCTGAAAACTGTAATGTGCATTTAAGTAAACAGATATTGAACACAGAAATGTGCTTTTCTTAGTCTATTAAGTGATTTCTTTCTAGAAACTCCAAAGTCAGGATGCTGCTACATTTAAGAACATTGACTGCAATGCCAAATAAACTAACATAGAAAGTGGGATTTTATACATAATGTATAGATTATAATCTAATAATTTCCTGTCATTTTAAAATATTTTTTTTTGGATTTTCCTGCTTTGGGGGAAAATTTAGAGAATGACCTCTTGTTTTGTTTTTCTTTTTCTTTTCTTGGGTAGTAAGTCCCTATACAAGCCATTCCTCACTCATTAAACACAAAAAGATAGACCTTCAACCTGGAGAAAATAAAAGAGCTGCTGAGAAAGCTGAAGTCCTATGGGAAGAATCTCCTACATTAACCACAAAAAATTATAGTGGAGATTCTCCCCAAACAAATTACCAGCATGTAAGTGTGTGCTTAGCTCCTCAACTTGCAGTTTTGGCTCAAAGAGCTGTGTTTGGCTTTTGAGTGACAGCTCCATTAAGGAAAATCCTTGCATCTGAAAAAAAGAATCCCTTCTTTCTTTTTGAGGCTATAAAAACTGATTGTTCCTTTCTGAATGCAAAAGCAAAATCCTCTTCTCCTCACAGTGAAAGTCAAGTAGTCACAGAAAATAGGCAGGTAAAAAAAAAAAAAAAAAAAAGAAGCAGGAAGGTGTACTCCTTCTAAAAGTGGTGGTTACTGTGTCCATTTTTATTTGGAAAAATATAAACATTTTCAAGCAGCATATTAATTCTTACAAAGTTTAATTAAAAATTTTAGGTAAGACAGATATAAATAGAAGTTCCCACAACTCCTTTCAAATCCAAGTGCACACCATCGCCCCTTCCCAGTGCTTGCATATCCACCCTCCAGGGAGAACTCGGATGCAAATTACTCCATAAGGCTAAATGTGCTAAATGTGCCTCCCTCTTCTTCTGAGTAAGCCATTCTATTTGGAGGCTCTACCCCAAAGGGATACACAGGCTAATACGGGCATTTTCAAGTTTTGGCCCCAGGTAACATAACACAATTTAAAAATCAATATTTGACTTCATGCCATAGACCCAAACAATGATCCCCTTTCTTACCTGTCCCAATTCAGAGATTTTTGAGCAATATATCATCTGTGGCAGACACACATAACACAACCTTCTTTCTTTTTTTTCCACTCATTTTATTTCACTATTTTCCCTTTATTTCTTTTATTCCTTGCTACATTTGGGCACAGGAGAGAAAATCACGTTTACTAAATTTTCATTTTTCTATATGGTGTTTGCGGTGAAGGAAACATCTACTGATCTTCACATCTAATGCACTGTAAGCTCAAATAGATTTAGGATTGTGGTCTTGTTTCTGACAGGTTTCATATCCTTTATTCTTAAAGTTGATATATTATTTTTGAAATATTAAAATATTAGAAAACAATCTTACAGAAATTTGTTTCTTTTTAATGTATTGACTTCATTCTGCTGAGGAATAGTTTATACACAATAAAGCACATGCAGTTCAGGTGTGCAGGCTGATGGGTTTTGATATTGGATACACAGCAGACAAGATACAGAACATGTTCCTTGTACCTGTCGGCAGTAAATGTCCACACCCTGCAACCCTGACTCCAGGGAAGCATGGTTTTCTCTTACAGAACTTCACATAAATGAAATTATATACCATGTACTCTTTGTGTCAGCCGCATTTCTCGTAGCATAATGCTTTTGAGATTCATGATTTCGTTGTTTGCATCTTTATATCCGCAGACAGTATTCCATTATACATACCACAGTTTGTTTATCCATGCACTTATCGATGGCTATTTGGCTTGTTTGCATTTGGGGGTTGATATGTGTAAAACTGTTGGTTTCAAATTCTAGGTTGGAACATATGTTGTCATTTCACTTGGATCAACACCTAGGAGTGAGATGTCAGGATCGTACAGTAAGCATATGTTGCCAAATCGTTCTCCATAGGGTCGCACCACATAATTTTCCACCAGCAATGCATGAGAGTTGCAACTGTTCCATGTTCTCTCCAATACACAGTATCGTCAATGTTTTTAATTGCAACCATTCTACTGGTTGTGTATTGCTATCCCATAATGGTTGTAATTTATATTCCCTAATAAATAATGCTGCTAAACATTAATTATGTATAGGGTAGCATACACATTATTCTGCCTAGGAAGTTAGTAAATACAATCTTAAAATATTAACACAGAGATATGGCAGTTAACCATAAGTATCAATGTCAAAAAGATTTTAACCTTCTACTATTTTTCCATGATGCAATATAATTCAGAATTTATCAACTACCTTGTATTAATAAATCATTTAGATAATAATCAGGTCTGAAATTTGTCTTTCTAATAATTTCTGAAGTTTATATGGCATAATTTATTGGCACAAAGTGATTCATAACGTTACCCTTGTTTCTTGCTAACATATATAAAATCTGGAGCTCTCTCCTTCCTTCCTGGTATTGATCATTTATGTCCTCACTCGTTTGTTCTCTATCAGTCTAGGTACATCTGGAATGGACCCAAAGATCAACGAAGACTCTGAAGTCTGGAGGCAGTCAGATTCCAACATCTCCCAGACCTGAATGAAGTCTGGGAATTGTTTAGTTTACAGATTCCTGAACAATCTTTGCCTGACTGTGCAGACTTAATTCTTCTACAAGTTTTACTTAGTAAACAGCAACAGGCTCCAGGGGACCCGTATACAGATTTCAGGAGCTCTGTATCTGCATAACTCCACTCTCTTTGACAGCATGTCCTCTAACCTGCAGCCACCTCAGCCTCCCAGAGCTCTGCCCTCTGTCTCTTTCGCTCAGTTTGAGTTTAGTTAAGTTCTGCTTTCCCTTCCTGCCCTACAGTCTGGAGAGTGCCTCTCAGCAGAAAGCTGGCCTCATTATAAGACATGCCTCATTTGTTTACTTTATTTCAGGGGTCGTGGTTCATGCTACCTGTTGTCCCACCTTTGAGCACAGACGTGTCATCTGTTATGCTTGGTTTTGAAAATGTTTATGGGAAAATTGCAAATCTGGTCTCAATGACCCCATTGCGGCCAGAAACAGAAATCTTCCAGGAATTCTGAACCACCTTATTCTTCCTCAGGTAATTTACATAGTATAATTAAACTATCTTTTGCTTATGTTAGCCCTATGTATACAAATAATAAAATAAGGCTCAGAGGTTGAAAATAAATAAATAGGAGTGTAAGTACCATACAGAAGTGATTTCTAGAGTTCCTCAATATAGCAAAGTATGTTTAAAATACAATTTTTAAAACTTTCAAGATCACGCATTGTCTCTATTTTAAAAAGTGACTGGATGTATGTTAATCTAACTATATTATAATTCATCAGAAGTTATTAACCATAAAAATTTAATAGGGCTTCAAATTTTTAGTTAATGTTGTCCATCTTTATTCACTTTAAAATCCTAAAAATGTCTTCAACAGAAAACGTTTCCACGCTTCACTTTACAGTAACAGTACTTTCAAAGGTTACAAATGAAAAGTTCATCAGTTTAATATTTGATGCTGGACTCTGCTAAACTTCCTAACATTTTCCTTTTACTGACATACATTTCTCATATGGCTTCCTATCAGGTCTAAAAGATTTGAAGCTAATTAGGCAAAAAGAGCAAATTTTCTTTCTGCACTTATTTGTTCCTTGCCTTTATGTCTAGGAGGACATTTACAGTCTTCACCCAGCTCCCACATGAGGCTGGAAGAAGAGGACAGGCCTGCTCCCTCTACTTCTGTGGAACAGAAAACCACTGCAGGAAATTACACAGTACTCGAATCTCTACACTGCCCGCTGCACAGAATATCTCACAGTACTTTTAACACTGCTTTGTGTTCCTTTACAAGATGCATAAACAAAAGAGCGACACATGCCAGGAAAAAAAGTATGTATACTCTATGTGCCGCAACATGTGTAAATGACTTCCACCCTGGGCAGTGGTATTTATAGTGAGCCCATAGCCCCCTGAATCTCCCTTTTTGTGTACGGTGCTCTCTTCCTCCCCTCCAGTGTTTGCTCTGTGCCACATCTGTTTACTGACCCATGTCCTGCTGGTGGAAAGAGTTCTCTAACATTTAACTTTTTGGTAAGAAGGCTAACTTTTAGATTGAGTCTCAGATAAAAAAATAGTACCCAAATTCCACTAAAGTTATGACTGTCAGGTGCTTCTAAGATAATAGTTGTATTTTTTTTAATTTTTTCAATTACAGTTTATATTCAATATTGTTTTGCATTAGTGTCAGCTGTACAGCACAGTGGTTAGACATTCACCTATTTTACAAAGTGTTCCCCCTTCTACTTCCAGTACCCACCCAGCATCACATCTAACGTAATATTTTTAAGCATGCCCCTGGGCGGGCACCACTAACGGTTTAACTGCAAAATCAGTTTTTATCACTGTCTAGGAATGTTCTGC
The DNA here is from genome assembly GCA_004027475.1 of Anoura caudifer. NCBI lineage: Eukaryota > Metazoa > Chordata > Mammalia > Chiroptera > Phyllostomidae > Anoura > Anoura caudifer. The sequence continues at coordinate 27,046 of PVKU01005730.1, read as the reverse complement.
AGTCTGAGGCATAATTTAAATGAGAAGACACCATGTCCAAATGGTAAAGGTAAAAAGATTAGCAAGATTTTCTCACTGATTAAAAATAAGTACTATGTCTGAAGACTTGTTTTGGTTAATAAATTCTGATTCAGTTGGTAATAAAGGTAATATCTTTAGTAAATGAGTTTGACCAGTACAGCTAACATGCTAAAATAAAACCTGCTCAACTCCTATATTTTCACTGTGATTTATAAATAAAAATGTGGGCATATTTTGCACATCTCAACATTTTCATATTCCAAAGTGGAATATTAAAAAAAATCGGCAGCATAGAACTGGGCAACTGTGTTTGACGGTGAGCATGTAACGCAGTCTGTCCGGTGAGTTGTTGGACCCCCTGCTGAAAGCAGAGGGAGCAGACAGCTGCTTCTGTTGTTTCTTTCCACAGCACAGCAACAGATTTAAACCTGATGGCGGCGTTTGAATGCTAACGCATATTCATCCTTCTCCTGACTAAAATTGAAGTATTAGCGAAGGTATAATGCTATATGACAATATATTTAGTTAATTCACATATCATTATTCAAACTGGAAAGTATCTGTTTTCAAAGATAAAGTTAAATCACTTTTTAAAACTAATTTTTAATAGGATTTGAGCTAAAACAATTTTTATCTCTACACAGAAAACTGGTATTCTAAGGCTTAAGTTTGCTTTTTGGTTGTGAACATTTAAAAGAACAAGTGCTAACAAAATATTTTAGTCTAATGAATATTGCTGAATTTCCAAATTTACTCAAAAGTTCTAAAATATATATTCATTGCTCAAATGAAGAATAAAATTGTTATGGATATTCATATTCATAATGGGAATTGAGAGAAGCTGATTTCATCATGAAAAGTTTCTTATTCATCTTGTTATTTTAGATAAAATCTTAGCAAGAAAAAATTAAACAGAATGATAGTTTATAAAAATGCATTTTTAGCATCATTCTGGCAAATGAAAATTGAAAAGTTAGTTCTTTCCCAAAATAAATATCAACAGGTACTAGTAAAATTGTAAACTGTTTCTTTACAGTAAAATATAGGATCTCTTTATTGTACCAGTATAGTGATACCCAGGTGACAACTTATTCTGCTCTTCTATATTTATAAGGATATTTGCCAGAATATCTTTAAGAGCACAGATTCTGACCGTGCCCACAAGAGATCTCAAACATGTTCACTTCACATAGTTCTCTCTACACAACGCAATGAGCAATTTCAATGTGTCTTGTTTGTTTGCCCAGTGTTTTTCATTTGGGTTTCTGGAATCAAGACCCTTGGAGTCCAAGAGCAGGGAAGTCATCAAATGATGTCTAACTCATGCTGCTCTGAAACAGTCCAGTCCAGCTCATGCCCACTAGAGTGACCTGCACTGCCCCATTCCTCCTGCAACGAACCCCACCTATTTTCTCCATCTTGTAGAACTTTGCGATTGCATATGCTTGGGCTTCTTCATGTTCGTAACTGGAGTATTCACAGATGGCCTCACATCCAACATTAATTAACCTGCGTTATTCTAGCTTTCTGGTAAAGTGACTAGTAGTTGAATAGTTTATTTGTTTATTTGTGTTCTGCTTTGTTCAAAAAAAATTATAAAGTGAGTGTAAAAATGCATTGTATAATACTTAATATATTATATACATGTATTACATATGTGTGTACATAAATATAAAAATACATACATTGCAAACTGAAATATATTAAAACAAGAAAATAATAGGAAAAAGAGGTAGTGATAGTAAAAGCAGGAAAGCAATATGGAACCATGAATTAACATAGTAAAGTAATTCCTGAAAATAATTTAATTTGGTGAAGGTGAGTCACAATTATAGTTTAAAGTTTATTTGATAAGCAATATAGAAAAGGAATAGAGTCAATTGCATAATTCCCAATGTTTCCAGGGCCAAACCAAACAACTGGGGCAGCTGTGGCTAAGTTGCTCTCTCAAGAAAAAGTCACACACTTAACATGCTTTGGAAGCTAGCACTCTGAATTCAAATTCTGCCATGTCACTCATCAACTATGTCGCTCTGGACATGTTGCTGTACCTATCTGTCTCTTATTCTCCATATATCAAACAGAAGTAATAATAGCAACAATGCAATTATTATTGGGTTGCACCGAGAATTAAATGAGTTAATTTAAAACAAGTACTTTGCACAGTTACCTGACATATAATAAAATCAATATATACAATAAATTAGATGAATTATAACATTTAGTAATTTTCATATCTAAAAACAGGGAAATATAGTTCTGAGAAGGACTTCTTAATATCTGTAAGTGTACATCTTAAAATTATAAACAGCATTGGACCAAGAGTTAAGAAACCTAGTTCTAATCCTGTTTCTTCTAGAGTCTGATGGACACTGTTGGCACTAAGTAAATGGCTCGTTCATTTACGATCTCAGAGTTTCATTTCCTCACCCCCAAAGACCGACTGGACAATCTCAGGATTTGCACCAGCTCTAGTGTTTTCTTATTGAGACAAAGCTTGTTTGCTGCTGCTGTGTTACAAACAAATACTTTAACGAATATAATATAGATCAAAATCAATCTAAGAAGAGATAGCAAAATAAAGATTACTCTTAAAATATTACTGAGACAGACAACTTCAAGTTCAGTTTTATACAGGGAGCAAATTACTGGAACCAAGAAAAGGAAATGAAGAAAATGGGAGCATCAGCCCAATGGAAGACACTGGCCTCACATTAGCAAACCCGGACAGCATCTCAATTATTATTTCTGTCTTCACATTTAAGGAAAACTCATAAATAAGGGATTATTTTAACATTGTAGACAACTTTATTCATGACAAGCTGTCAGAGAAAAATGAATTTGGTGGAATGATGTAACTCAAAAATGAAAGACTTCAGCTTATGATGTTATAAAGGCAAAGATTAGTTTGCTTCTTGACAAGTGCTTATGGCTTATTAAATGCAGTTGACAAGAGGGTATGCAACATATGTTTCTTATTACATTTTATTTTTGAGGTTTGTTACAACAGTCATTTTGTTCAAGGAGAATATTCATTAATATCTAATAAAGCATGCATCCACATAGAAAGTCCTAAATTTTACATATTCGCTAAATCCTTCACTGCATTAGAGTTCTATCATGTATTTCAGCAATATGAAACCTATGTGTGACTATCCTCAAGTCACATTTTTAATATACTTTAGCCAGACCATTTCAAATGACCTCCCTTTTTCAGTACATTTTACAAGGATTCAGCCGGTTCCCTGTCACATCAAGCAGAATGAAGGCAGGTGTGGCCCGTGCCCTCCAGGAGGCCTCCTGAGGGCCTGAGAGCAAGATAGCTGCAATGGTATCATTGCATGAGGGCAGGGCATGGACCACAGATGGGTGTAGCAAAGACTCGGGGAAAACGGGAAAGGGACCGAGTCCCAAGGAGTCACTGGCTGACCCTGACCATACTGAGAGTGGAGGCACAAGAGCCCCTGCCAGACATTGGCAGCGAATGTATGTAAGGCACTCAGTGACAAGGAACAACAGATGGCCTCCATCTCTCAGAAACAGACTGAAGGAACCCTCTCTTAATGGCAATGGAGAGACAGGGAGCTACCCAAACCCAGATGTCACCTTGGGAAGTACAGGAGGAAAGAAACAACCAGAGTGAGAGCTGGACTTTTACTTGACTATTTATGCCCAAAGAAACCAGAAAACTTGGAAGAATCAAAAAACATTTTTATAGGCAAGTGTAAGCCATTCTCCTACAACGGGACACCAACTAAAAGCCTGTGGACTCTCAAACTCCTTATGCATTCAAGTCAGTAACATCTTCATTTTCAACCACTTCATGTTATTTTCAAATTATACCTAGAAAATACGTACCATTAGACTAGAGTTAGCTGCTGAAAAACAATTTGGTCTACCATATCTCCAAATTCAAAAAGCAGAGAGGCAATAGCTACTGTCAACGACGCCAGTGAGATGGCAGTTTCAGTGCTGTCACCACCTTGCCTTAGTCAGCGAGGGCTGCTGTAATAAAACACCCTAGACCGGGTTCCTGAAACAACGGAAGTTTATTTTCTCACAGTTCTGGAGGCTCGGAAGTTCAAGACCAGGGCACCAATACAGTTGGTCTCTGGTGAGTTCCTACTTCATGGCTTGTAGACGACCACCCTCTCCGTGTTGTCCACATAATGCAGGGAACAAGATAGCAACTCTCTGGCATCTCTTCTAATAAGGACATTATGACTTCATGAAAGGCCCACTGGCAGAACCCCATCTAAACCTAATTACCTCCCAAAGGCACATCTCTAAATACCATCACAGCAGGGGTTAGGGCTTCAACATATGAATTGGGAGAACATAATTCAGTCAAAACAGGAACTGATCAAAAAGATACAGAAATATTGCTATATTGCTGTATTATAAGTACAAATAAGTAAAGGAGACTAACAATTTATAAATGAGGGTTAAAAGGAGTTAAACGTTAGGGTTAAATGAAGTATAGACACATAACTGCCTAACAATCATACTGCTGTGTAAATCCCCATGTGAGTCTATCTGGCAAGGGACCACTGAAGTCAGTGTATAAGAATCAGTTCCAGTCACCCACGTCAAAGTCCACAGTGTCTTTAAGACATCTCGGGACATGCTGTGACCCGCTTTATAAATGACAGCATTAGTTCCAGCAGAATCAAAATTAATACTTGACTGGTTTCCAGATTCTCAAAGACTATATATAGGAATTTTAACAGTGCCATTTTAGAAACTTTGTCCTGTATCTTGAAAAGACTAAGAAACACATTCTGGGAAGCATTCAGGAAATCTTGTGAGTCATATTGTACTGGCATTTTTTATATATTTTCTTACTTGTTACCACAATATTTGTAGAATACCTAGCATGGTTTTTATATAATATCTATTTCAAAAAAGAAATATCTTAGGGGTAGCCCTAGTCAACCAACAAAAGTTAAGTTGCAGAGTCATTGTCATATGGGGGAAATTCACTCAGCTAAGAATCTAGACTTCAGAGAACAGCCCCTCAGCTATCACTAAATAGCTGAATGATGATGCACTAATTTCTAATACCATAAGTTTCACCAAATAACCTCTAGAACCATTGGTTTCCTTTACTTTCTTCTCTACTTGTTTTATGTGAATACTTAATATGATGTTAGTAAAACAATATTAAAGCCAGGAGACAGTAAACAAGTGCATGATGGAGTATATTTTTTTCTCTCTTCTTATTAAGGTATCTTGAAATGCTCTGAGTGTTCTAAAACTGGGATAGGAACAGGTAAAAGTTAGAAATAGAATATAGCTGTGTCAAAGAATAGTTGAGTATATATTGGTTTAAGATTACTTTAGTTTTACTGTCTCAGCAGTTGCTAGAATGAACCTGTCACCCCTGAGACCTCTACCTTGTGTTTCTTCCTTCTAAAACGCCAGACTTGATTAGGAAGGGCATACCATCCTGGATGGTAGCATTTCTAATTGAATCATGTTATGATTTCTGATGGTCTTCCTCTTTCCAACTAAGAAAACCTAACTCTAGAACAGATGCCCTGATACCTTGGTATCAGCGCCCTTAACTGACAGTGTGTTTGTCTCTAGCTCTCTCCCTCCAATGACTACAGCCTTAGTTACTGGAGCATGAGCAAGCCCACTTTTAGCCAGAAATGCTTTGGAATTTAGACTTTTCAGATTAAGAGAGAAGAGCACATTGCATAAGTTGTATAATGTGTTAACTCAGAATGGTAAATTTTTAAAAATAAAATATAAATGAAATATTTTTCCTTGGCCTTATCTTTGGAAATATTGACTGGGACAAAACATTAGCAACTACCTGTTCTAGGGGCAAACAGCAACAGACTAAAACAACACACACCCTTCTGGCTCTCTACATGAGGCTGCATCCAGAGTACACTCTAGTTATAGCTGCCAATTCCATATTGCTAAACATAAAGGGAGTCCAAATGGGGAGGTGTAGCCTGAATCAAGCATAGTACGTCAGAACTCCAGAAACCCAATAAGATGACATTTATCAATACACATGTATAATTTCTTAAAGTGTTGGTAAACATTAATGTTAGAGAAGTTCTGCAAATCTCTGTCATTGTAATTCCCCAATTCGATGTAAACCTTTTATGATGTAAAAACATTTATAAAATATTTTAGGTGTAATAACAACATCCCTTTCTCTCCTTTGTCTGTGGTGGGGGTAGTGGCAATAAGAGAAAGTTGCTAGGTGATGTCAAACTAGTCTTTTCATACTAAAGAATGTTACTTAGGGATTTCAATAAAAATACCTAAGTGAAATTTTTAAAATTTATGTTACAAATTAATAGGTTTTTGTTCTTGGTGAGAGAATATTTTGAGCATGAAAATCAGCCTCTCTTAGTAATTATTCACAAGGTCAGAGAGTTATATTTAATAAAGTTGCATAAAACTATATAAAGAGCTCTCTAGTTATTCCTGAAAATCAAATAAGTAGTTTGAACTACAAACAGAGTCAGTATTGTTACTTTCACATATTACAGTCTCCAGAATACAATTTATGGTTGTATGAGACTCTGCTTCAATGTACAAATTCATCTTGTCAAACAAACCCCAAATTTGTTATATTAATGTATAGTTATTTCTTTCTCTTTCAGTCTTTCAAACTCATACCAGCCACACATAGGAAAGCATATAACAAGAGAAAATTGTTCAGCTTTTCAAAGGAATAACTTCCAACATTAACAGGCTATAGTGGGAAACTAGAGTGAACCATTCCCATTAATGACACAAACACCCCAAGGTACATAAATAGCAGCAGAACCACTAGAGCATTAATGACAAAAGCAAAAGTATTATTTTCTGAAAACATGAAAGGAAAGCAAGTTTGGGAGAAGGAGGTCAGAATCATCATTCAGGTCTGCTTAGGGATACTTAACAGGCCAGAGAAAAGTAAAACAGTCCGTCTCCAAGGATCGGAACTGGGCACAGAGACCTACTTAGAATCTAGGTGACAGCACTGAAGATGCAGAAATGTAGCAGTCACTTTTCCTGCAACACTTCATTTTTCTTTGAGAACTTACACCAAAGGACTGAATGGTACAGTGCTCAACTTCTCATACCATGTGATGGACTGGTCTTGAAGTTGGTAAATTATTCTAAGAGATAAAAATGACTTTCTAGGTGTTCATAAATTTTTTTAAAAAAGCAAATGTTAAACATTGATTTAGAAGCATATTCAACATAGTATTGGAAGTCCTGGCCACAGAGATCAGATAAGAAAAAGAAATAAAAAACATCCAAATTGGAAAGGAAGAAGTAAAACTGTCATTGTTTGCAGATGACATGAGAGTGTACACAGAAAACCCTATAGAATCCACCAAAAATCTACTCGACCTAATAAGTGAATTTGGAAAAACGGTTGGATACAAAGTCAATATTCAGAAATTGAAGGCATTTTTGTATACTAAAAACAAAATATCAGAAACAGAATTCTAGAAAAAAGTCCCATTTCCTATAGCAACACAAAAAATAAAATACCTAGGAATAAACCTAACCAAGGAGGTAAAAAAAAAAAAAAAAACCTGTGCTCAGAAAACTACACAACATGGAAGAAAGAAATTAAGGAAGACACAAATAAATGGAAGCATATACTGTGTTCGTGGACTGGAAGAATTAACATCTATAATACCCAAAGCAATTTATAGATTCAATGCAATCTCTATTAAAATACCAATGACATATTTCACAGATATAGAACAAACATTTCAAAAATTTAAATGGAAACATAAATGACCCTGAATAGCTGCAGCAATTCTGAAAAACAACAACAAAGTAGGAGGGATCACAGTACCTGACATCAGACTACACTACAAGGCCACTGTAATCAAAACAGTCTGCTACTGGCATAAGAACAGACACAGAGATCAAAGGAACAGAATAGAGAGCCCAGAAATAAACCCATGTCTCGGTGGTTAAATAATATTCAACAAAGCAGGCCAAAACATAAAATGGAGTAAAAATAGCCTCTTCAACAAATGGTCTTGGGAAATATGGACAGCTACATGAAAAAAATGAAACTTGACTACCAACTTACACCATACACAAAAATAAACTCAAGATAGATAAAAAAAAAAACTTAAATATAAGTTGTGATACCATAAAAGTCCTAGAGGAACAAAGGCAGGAAAATCTCAGATATTCTATGCAGCAATATTTTCTCTAATACATCCCCCAAAAAAGCAAGGGATATAAAGGAAAGAATAAACAAATGGGACTTCATCAAAATAAAAAGCTTCTACACAGTTAAAGAAAACATCAGCAAAATGAAAAGGGAACCAACCATATGGGAAAATATATTTGCAAATGATACCTCAGACAAGGGTTTGATCTCCAAAATATATAAAGAACTCGCATGACTCCACTCCAGGAAGACAAACAACCAATTAAAAACTGGGCAAAGGACCTGAACAAACACTTCTCCAAAAAGGACAGAAAGAGGGCAGAGACATGAAAGGATGCTCAGAATCACTAGCTATCAGAGAGATGCAAATTAAAACCACAATGTGATACGACTCCACACCAGTCAAAACGGTCATCATAAACAAACCAACAAACAATACGAGCTGGAGAGGTTGCAGAGAAAAGGGAACCCTAGTGCACTGTTGGTGGGAATGCAGACTGGTGCAGCCACTGTGGAAAACAGTATGGAATTTCCTCCAATGACTAAAAATGGAACTGCCTTTTGACTGAGCAATTCCACCACTGGGATTACACCCTAAGAACCCTGAAACACCAATTCAAAAGAACCTACATACCCCAATGTTCATAGCAGCATAATTTACAATAGCCAAGTGCTGGAGGCAACCTAAGTACCCATCAGTAAATGAGTGGATCAAGACAGTATGGTATATTTACACAATAGAATACTATGCAGCAGAAAGAAAGAAGGAGCTCCTACCCTTCACAACAGCATGGATGGACCAGAGAGCACTATGCTAAGGGAAATAAACCAGGTGGTGAAAGAAAAATATCACATGATCTCACCTATAAATGGAACCTAATCAACAAAACAAACAAGCAAGCAAAATATAACCAGAGACATAGAAAGAAAGAACAAACTGACATAACCAGAAGGGAGGAGGAAGAAGGATAACAGGGGAAAGAAGGGGAAGGGTCATTAAGGAACATGTATAAAGGACCGTGGACAAAGCCAAATGGGGGATGAACTGAGAGTGGGAGGCAGGGATGGGCAGGGCAGGGGAAAGTGGTAGGGTGAAGATGGAGATAACTGTACTTGAACAACAATTAAAAAAATAAAAATTAAAAAGTCCATAGAGACTCCTTTCTCTGATCTCTTAATGTTGAGCACTACTAGAAAACAAATGGTAAACTGTTTATGACCCTGTTACTCTAAGAAGATTTGAGAGGAGATCCACTCTCTTAAAAAGCCCAACTAGGAGCTATATGCAAGTATTTGTGTTTTTAATGACATTTCTGTCACATGAAAATTAGCCATAAGCAAAGTTTGAAATGTCAACAAAAGATGTAATTTAATGTGGTAATTAATTACAATAAAGGCAACAGATTTATCAGTACGCTAAAGAAAATTATAGAGATTAAGGAAACAGTTCTAGATACTGTTGATAAATAACTGAAATGTGTCATCTTTGGCTACAGATATAGTCTGCAGTAGAAGTTTTCTACCTTCACAGCACATTAAAAGCACATGAGCAGCTTTAATACAAATGAGTAGGTCACACAGTATAATTTTTGAATATGGGAACCTGGTGTCAGTGTTTATTAAAAGTCCTCTAGGTAGTTATAATTTGTGCCGTGGTTTGAGAATGATTGGTCTAGACTGAGAATTCCTCTTTTACTCAGTTCTATATATTTACCTTTTTTGTTCCTGAATCAAAAGTGTAAAACTATAGTTATAGTGTATGTAATTAGTCTTATGTTTGATGAAGTATCTAGCTAATATTTCTTCCCATCCTAACTTTTTCATTAGTATTTTTCCAAAAATGGCTGACAAATATATCAAACAAAAAATTCCACAAGTATCTAACTGTAAATTGAAACAAGTTATTTGTCACCTATGATACTTGCAAACATATTAGAGAAATTATTGCATTTAGCGTTTTATAGATTCAGAAAAACCTAAGTCCAAAAAGCACTTTTCAAAATAGATTATACCTAATATGATGTGATATTTATTAATCAAAATCAGTCCATTCATTAATAAATTTTCTTTAAATATAGATTTGTCAACAAGGAGAGAAGATTCTAAGGAACAAATACAAGAGGAGTCAGTCCCTCATTATTCCAAGATTCCATAATTGTGAATTCACCCACTTACTAAAATGTATTTGTAACCCCCAAATCAACACACAGGGTCACTTGCAGACATGTCCAGAGTGGCAAAGAGCTGACTACTTGGCATTCTCAACTGAGGCCTAACAAAGTGACACTCTGTCTACTTGTTTCAGCTCCCATACTCACTGTAAACAAGTGTCCTTTTAATGGTCTACTTTGCCATATTTTTCTCATTTTTACGCTTTTTGTTGGTGATCGAGCTGTTTCAAATGGCCCCCAAACACAGCATGAAAGTGCTTTCCAGTGTTCCTAACACAAACAGGTTATGAAGTCCCTTATGAAAAAAATACACATGTTGAATAAGCTTCTTTCAGGCACAAGTTACAGTACTGATGGTTGTGAATTCAAGCTTGATGAACGAACAATATACTACAACCAGAAAAAGAGAAAAGAATATCTGCCATTCTGTACGTTAAAGGTCAAGACAATTCAAAAAGCAGGAAAAGTCATTTCAGGAAATGGGACTTTGAAAAGAGACATCTGTAACTAAAAAATCAAACTTCAACGCTCTTCTCACACATGAAAATTTTCTTGAAGTGCATCATAGAACTAAATGTTAAAATTAAAAGTATATAATTTCTAAGAATAAATAAAAATATTTTTAAGTAATAGGTAGATAAATATTTCTTGGACAAGATACCAGAAGCAGAAACCCAAAAAGAAAAATAATAATAAACTGAACTTTAGCAAAATAAAAACTACCATTATAATTAAACATGATTAATGAAATAAAAATGCAAACCACAAAAACATAAAATAGGAGAGAATATATATGCATATATTAATATACACATTAGATAAAGCACTTGTATCTAGAATATATAAAGAACTTTTACAACCCAGTAAGAGTAATGCAATTTTAAAAATAGTAAAAATTTACAGACACTTAAGACATATAAAAAGTCATTAATTATTAAAAAGAGGTTTAGCATCATTATCAGGAAAAGTAAAGGACATCATTAGTTGGAAAGTAAAGTTTCAAGGACATACAACTGTACACATACACAAATGGCTATGATTAAAAATTGTGAGCATGAATGTTGTTAATTACATGGACAAATGCACTGCTGGTGGGAAAATAAAATGATACAACCATTTTGCAAAATAGATTGGAAGTTTCTTATAAAGGTAAATATACATTTACATATGACCCAGTAATTTTATTCCAAGGTATTTATTTAAGTGAAATGAAAACATACCCACACAAAGACATATAAAATGCTCATAACATTTTTGATCAACAAAATGATCAACATGGAAATAAATAAGCATAATATAATATACAGTGTAATGGAATACTACTCAGCTACAAAAAACAAACTAAGGAAACATGCAACTTTACATTGAATGAAGTCAGAAAGGTGGTGCTAAGTGAAAGAAGCTAGACAAAAAAAAGAATGTATCCTATGGATACATTTATATGAAATTCTAAAAATTTCAAAATAATCTATGATGATACTGCTAAGAGGCATGAGAGAACTTTTAAGGGCAATGAAAATGTTCTTTTCTTCATTGGGAGAGGGGTTTACAAGGTGTACCTCTGTCATAACTCATTGAATTACACACTATAAATACCAATTATTCTAAAGTTGACAAAAAAGACTAAAAATGTGAAGCTTCATTTGTTACTACCTATTTCATATCTTAAGTAATTTTACCCTAATTACTAAATTAATGTGTCAAACGTTGTAATAAATGCTGTGAGAGTATAAATATTTAATAAAGCTGATAGAGAATTATATGACTTGAGAATATACCAAGTACTTCCCTGAGTTATTCTTTTGGGTTATTGTAATCCTCAAAGCAACGCTGAAATGAAGACTAGGCAAATGTTTTTATCCTCATTTGAAAAAAAAAATCCTGAAATACAGTGAAGATAAATAAAATAATTAAACAAAGTCATCATCCATTGTGTAAATGCACCATAGCCTTTTTTAATCTATTCATCCACTAATGGGCACTTGGGTTGCTTCCAAATTTTGGCTATTGTAAATAATTCTGCAATGAACACAAGGGATTATTATGCTAAGTGAAATAAGCCAGTGAGAGAAAGACAAATGCCATATGATTTCACTTATATGTAGAATCTAATGAACAAAATAACAAAGTGCAGACAGACTCATGAATACAGAGAACAGACTGGCAGTTGTCAGAGGGGAGGGGTCTGGGGGCTGGGTAAGAAGGGTGAAAGGATTTAGCAGAGGAAAAAAAGAAAGAAAAACTCATGGGCACAGACAACAGTATGGCGACTGCCAGAGGGAAGAGGGGGTCAGGAGGTTAGAAGAGGATAAAGAGGGGATGAACAGTGATGGAAGGAGACTGGACTTGGAGTGGTGAGCACACAATACAATATATAGAGGATGTATTATAGAATTGTACACTTGATACCTATATAATTTTATTAACCAATGTAACCCCAATAAATACAATAAAAAATATTTTTTCCAAATCCACTCCTTAGTAGATTCAGAAATATAATCCTACAGTCTGCCTGCTAATCATTCTAAATAATTCACCTGTAATTTTTTTTCGAATTGGAGAAATGTATATTTCTGAGCAATTTTCAAATTCAGAAATTGATGTTATTTTATTTGTCCTTGCACTTTTAGAGAAAGATGCTTGCAGAGTTGACTCATTGCTACTCTAACTCTTATTCACATTTAACTGCAGCTACTGTAAATAATAGTTCCATTTGCAACCCACACAGGGAGAGAACACTACCTCCCATGGACTGTGTTTATCTTGGGCGGTTAATGATCCTGAATCCAACATCTACCACCAAGGTTATATAGCTCGAGAAACCTTTCCAAAGCACCCATTAAAGAGGGAGTTTTTTCCCTTCTCAGAAGTTCCATATGAATTTCTGCCCTCTGACTCATCTGCCAAGTCTAGCACATTGCATTATGCCCCAAAGGCACCAGAGGAGTGAGCCAACCTATCAAATTCCTGCCATAAATTTAAACCATGAGATTATCTCTCCTGGGAAGGATGTTTCACACCCCTCAAGCAATCCTCTGGGCATTTTAAATATTTTTTTCCTTCTATGAGTGCTTTCTATTTAAAACCAAACAAAATATATTTCTGAACTAAATATTTTCTTTGCTACTGTGCATTTGCTGTTAGTAATAAGTAGAGAAAAAGTAGATGTGTTTGCATGCATGAGTGTTTTAAAGAGAGATGCGATTAGAGGATAGAGAAAAAGAGACAGAGTGGAAGAACAGGAGATGGAGAGAGGAAGAGAGTTAAAGAAGCTGGTAAAAATATATCATTCAATGTTTAAACTTGGGGCAGTCATTTGATCTTCCTAAAAATTACTTTTCTCATATAAAACATGGTAGTCATAAGTAAGTTATCTTATAGAACGGTTGTGAGAATTCAACCTGATAATATATGTAAAGCCTTGGAAAGAGTTCCCTGCACATAATACAAGTTTAGTAAATGCCCAGTTATTATTATGAAATGCTGTATAGATTCTACTACATATGTATGTGTGTTATAACAATTTCTGAATATCTTTTAAGAAAATTTAAAATATAATTTTCACTTTCTCTTGAGAGAAAAACTTTGTTCATTTATTTATACTACACTACTCCATATTTTTTTTGGGGGGGGACAGAAGAGAAATATGCCATGCAACAGTGGAAAAATGTGATCATAATTATGTTCTGACTGGATAAGCAATAGAACTGAATCATGCCGTTACCTAATTAGCCGTGATCATCAAAACTATAGTTGCTATCTTGCATAATTGTTCATTTTTCGTTGTTGCTGTTGTTGGAACATATGGAGTAACTGTTGACAGCACTGGCTGACAATTAAAATCAGAATGATCATAGTGCTTCAAGGTGTCTACCCACTAATTAGAAACATGATTGAAGAGGTATAATTTGCAAGTTTGTCAGTTAGGAATTAACTAGTGTTTTTGCTTTTACATATTAAAGCTTATAGATATTCATTTTCTCTCAAAACTTATTAGTGTTTCATCATCTGTTTCATGGGAATAAACTTTAGAGCATAAATCCAAGACAATTATTCTGTTCATGAAGAACTTAACCACAAAAAATGGCTTCAGAACTTTTATTGTGCTTTGAGCAATGTAAGCTCTTAGGAAAACTTATTTCCAAGAATGTCAGGACTGCATCAGACACATTTTTCCGTGTTTTGCGTTTCCTTACACCTTCCCTTCCTTCCCTAACTATTCCAGAACAATTAAAATAGCAGGAACATCTTAGATTTCTTGGGTTTTCTTTTATCCCTTGAAGTTCCTTATGAGGTTCAAAGGATATAATTGCTGGAAATATGTATTTAATAAATTCCTTAGATTACTGTATTTTGGATTTATCCTTTGTCTCACCATTTTCCCCTTTGAAAAATCTTCAATTTTCTTCATATCCTCTCTTTCTACCTCTAACTTAATTCTCCTTTGAGTTCTCAATTTGCTCTCCTTGAAGGCCAAATCTAAGTCTATGATTTTTAATGCTTTCCTCAAAAGCTCTTGACAGCTAACCAATACATTGGGCATGTTCATGATTGAGTCAGTCAGTCAGTCACTGGAATCATCATAATGAATGAATTCCAACTAATTGTCAGACACCATTCCAGCATCTGAGACCACTTCAGAAAATAAAACAAATAAGGCTCCTGTTCTCATATTGTGAGGAAGATGTGAAAATGCATAAAGGAGCAAACCAGCTAAACATCAGATGTGCTAGAGATCACCGGACAGGAGAAGTGAGGAACAGTGAGGATGGCTTCTTTGAAAGGCAGATGTTAGAACATGGTTCCAAAGACCAGAAGAGCCAACCCTGAGAATGTCTCTATTCCAGATGGAAGAAACATCAAATGAAGATCCCTCAGGGGGTGGGCGGTGGGGACAAGAGGGAGTTTTTGAAAAGGCAGTAAGGAAATCAAAATGTCTGGAATGTAGTTAGCAAGTGTGAGGGTATGTTCAAGTTCAGGCTTCTTTCCTACAGAGATTGAGAATCCATTCTATATGAATTTAACAAATGATTATGTAATAGTAGAAAACTCAGATCTCTAACAAAGCTGAAGAACATCTCCAAAAAGCTGGACCCAGCTTACCCCACACAGGGGTTTGCTTCAATGAGAACATCGCAGCCACTGCTGCTGAGCCTAAGAACTTCAGCTCATGCCTTCAAGGTTGGATGCTGGGTTTTCCAAATGCTACCACCATCCCCACCAAACAGTTAATTCTGCACTGTACCTGCTTTCCCTTATTGCTTATTTCCAAGTCCGAAGTCTCATACAACTTTTGATGGCTAGAACCAAAGTCACATAGGCTAGAGGAAGGCTGAGAGAGGGTGTTCTAGCTTCTAAGTTGAGAACAATTGACTCATTATATCCTATTGGAAGGGTGTTCAAAAGACCTCACCTCATCAAACATGTGATAAATGCACACTAGATCATAGGGGAAAAAAGTGATATTTAAATGTTAATATAATTTCAACTGTGTTATATATAATTTTATATTCTTCTTCAAAGTCCACATCATATATATAAGGAAGCTGAAAAATACAAAATGTATTCGACTTCTACAGAATCACCAATTTAGTGTGAGAGAAAGAGATGCAATGATCATTAGCACCGATGTGTGGCTTAATTTATGGAGTGCCTCTGAAGGACATTTAATCAGCAGGGTCATCTCTGCCAACACAAGCAAGGGCTGCTTGCCACCATGTCGAATCTCATTAATGTGATCAACTAGAAGTGACGCCTGTCCCTTGAGAATAAGTACATCATTTCTGTAGGACTCTGAGGTAGAGATAATTGACCAGTGAAAATAAGCAAGGATTATTAAGAGTTTGGCAGAAAATGAATGATTCTCACAAATGTCATTCAAATCTTACATGCCTATAGTTAAAACTACCACATTGCTAATGAAGCCAAAATCACTTTTAAAAAGGCACTTGAAAAAGAAGACATTTAAAAGTCATCAAACACACCAAAAATGTTTTCTCTTTGGAAATTTCAAATCTATTACATTTGCAAATTAACTGAACATGTTCACAACCCATCTTTTTCTGTGATTAGACAAGAGCTTACCAAGTATTTGTTATCAGAAAACATAATGAAGTAAAAATCTGAATCTTTTAGACTTCATTTAATACCTTAGATTAGAAAATAAAATTTTTTTCAAAGCTCCATTTTGCATATGGTTAGGATATAGTTAAGGTGAATTTACCCCACACAAATGCCTGCTAATTACAAGCAAAACAGTTTGGTGTTTCAAGGCTGTGGGAAGGATATCTATGCATATGAACAACCCAAGGAAATGTGCTAAAATAAAGACTTGAGGTTTCACTGCAGGATTCTGAATCACTATTATTTCTCATGAACTCAGGGACCCGTTACATCTAATGCATGTATCAGTACTTGAATATTACTGCAATCGGTCCACAGGCAGGTGTCTTAGTGAAATCATGTGGTTTTCATCTCCTCAGAGAGATAGAAAGGAGAAATTTTATAAAAATAGGACCCAAATATTGTGCAAGAGCCATTTAAACAGGCAGTAAATATAGGGCATAGTAAAAGTTTCTTTCTGGGAAAATCTATAGGAAAGTCATCTCTTTTCTCTGCTAAAGTTCGCATTCCTCTAATAATCTAAACACTTAGGAAAATGTTCCCAAGAATCCTTTAAGGGACTATATAATAATAATAATAAAGCACAAAATATAAATAAAAATATAAACTGATTGAAAAAATAATACATTATGTAAATAAAAGCTAGAATTAATATCTGAAAACCAGAAAAGCAGACCAGTCTCTGGGACACATGGTAAAAAATACAAACAAAATAATAACAAACTTGGAACAAAGATGGACCTATAGCAATAGGGAAGACTTTTATAATAAGAGGATACTATTTATAATTACAGTTAACAAATATTAAATTCTATTATTTTAACAAAATGAATTAACCAACCCAAAGCTGTGGAAAACTTAAGTCTAATAGGCACACAAGAAATAGAGCAGGTTGTCAATGACTTTCATTCTTAAAAGAATTCTGGTTAATGTGCTTTTTTATGTATAATAATAAAGTTTTCTATGCTTTAGAATCTATTTTTGAGAATAGAAATTAATTACCAATGATCCTTATGTAATAATCAGTGGAAATAACTGGTAAAGGTTATTAAGGTGGCAAACAGAAAACCAAAAAGATAAGGAAAAGGAAAAAAAGGAAAAAAGACAAAGGAAAAACAAAGGCAAAGTCCCAGAGAAAGTATGGAAAATGGCATGTAAACTGTAGAGACTGTTCAAGGTCATAGAGGATTATTACGAACAACCTCATTACAAAGAATTGAAAACTTTAAAAATAAATATGTTTTACATAAAAATACAAATACAAAGGCTCAAGAAAGCATACACTATATCTAAGTATCATTGAGGATTAGATTTTCAGCTACAAAGAGGAAAAAAACAATCTTCCAAATAGAGCTAAAGCAAAGGAGAACTTCCTGGGCCTCTCATGTAAAAGTTCAGACCCTTGAGGGCTATGAGGTGGCTCGGCTCCATGTCACTGTGTGTCACCTCTAACATCGAGTCCTACTCTCTGTCTTTCAAAATTGTGTCTTCATCCATAGCCATCAAGCAAAACCAGTCAAAACAGATAAGAACAGTTTTAGTAATGAAAATTATATGCAAATCTTACAAACTTAGGTACAAATATCTTAAATAAAATGCTAATAAACTAAAAAGGGGTAAATCTGTGTGTACAGAGATATCCACACTTGGAATATAACAGAAGTCACACTAAAATCAGTAGGGGAAAAAAGATATTATGCAATGAATGGCCAGAGACCAATGGTTATCTGTTTTACAAACAAGTAAAACCAGATTATTTTGATAAGATATACAAAAATAATAATTTCCATGGATTAAGTTTGGAGAGCTAAACTTTGAAATGCTTATAATAAAAATCTTGTCTGTATGAATTTAGGGCAGCAAATGATTTCCTGATTGAGACATGTAATCTAAAAATCATAAACATATTACTCTGCAATAAAAATGTCTGTATTACAGAAGATAGCTAAAACAATGCATATTAAGCCACAGATTTAGAGAAGATAGGTGCAATGGAAAAAGACAGTAGCAAAGGAATAGTATCTTGAATATATAAAGAATTTCTTCAAAGTAATAAGGAAAAAGAACAATGAAAAAACAGGGCAAATGACTTGAGTAGACATTTTATAGAAATAAATTTAAATTGCCAATAGGCATGTAAAGATTACCAATTGCATCACTGAAATTCAAACTAAAACACAGGTGAGATTGACAAAACCCTTCAGATTGTAAATTCTGATTCCAGGTGCCACTGAGAACAAGCTTATACAACTTGCTAATGTTGTAAAAAGTGGTATAAGCATTTTTAAAAGAAATAGTCACAATTTAGTAAAGTTGAAGATGCATGGACTTTATAACCCAGCAATTCTACTCCTCTACCATAGAGAAAAGTGTTGTTTGTGTTGTCTAGAAATTGGCAAGCCTGTTCTAAAATACTTTTATGGAAAGGAAAATGATATTGAACACCCAAAACAATTCAAATAGCCAAGACAATTTTGATTTACTACTAGTTATATAATAAAGACAGTGTGTTTTGTTGGCACAGATATAGACAAAGAGATCAGTGAAAAGGAACAGAGTCCAGAAATATGCCCTGGACAATGATTTAAGTCCATTCCTTAAATACAGGTATTCCCAGAGCAACTAGATATTGATTTGGGGGGGGGGGGAGGTGGTGTAGACTTTGATTCTCATTTAATTCCACGCACAAAAATTAGATCAAGATGAAACTTAGACATAGGCATAAAACTGTAAAGCTTCTAAAGAGAACAGGATATTTGTACAACCTAAAGAAAAATAAAGATTTCTGGGAGAAACAAAAAACAAATTCCAAAAGGAAAAAATGGTACATTAGGAATCATTAAAATTTAAAATTGTTCTGCCCTGATCATCAAAGACACCAATAAGTAAATGATATGCAAACCACAAACTTGGAAAATCATTTACAGTACATAGGTCTAAAAAAGCACTTGTTTCCAGAACATACAAAGAACAATTTCAAACTGATAAATTAAAAATTAAAAACATGACAAAAGTGAGCAAAAGACTTGAATAGACACTTCATAAAAGAAGATCCATGAAGGTACAATAACTGCATGGAAAGATATTCAAGGTCATCAGTTACCGGAAAAATATAAATTGTAACCATAATGAAATACAACTTTATACCAACTAGATAGACTAAAATCGAAAAGACTGACAAAATCAACTACCGGTCAGAATGTGCAGCAAATGGTACTTTCATACGCTATTGTTGGGAGAAGAAAGGGTTCAACCCTTTTGGAGAACTGTTGATATTTACTTATAAAGTTAATCATACATCTAGTCTGTGACCCAGGCATTCAAGAGAAGGGTTATACACAATAAAGAAAGTTAAACTCAATGATATACCAAGTGGGGAAAAAAGCAAGACACAACTTACTATGTGATTTTACTTAAAAACAAATTATTCTAAAGTGATAGAAATTAAATTATGTTTGAAGGAGAAGTGGATAATAGAAAGGGGGATTAAGAGACTTTCTGATAAGAAAGAAATGTTCTGAATCTTGTTATAAGAGGTGTTTACAGGGTAAATCCTATTGCCAAAGCTCCTTGCACTGAGCTGTTAATATCTGTGCTTTGTTTTGGAATATATATATGTACATATATATACACACATATATAGTTAGAGAATTTCAAACATTTTATGTGAGGCTGAACTGGGGCAATTTATATAACTTACAACCAATTAATAAAACAAACCTGTACTTTTGAATTACAACATTTTTAGTCGCAGTTTCATGCATTACATTTATAAATACCCTCCAAATATTTGCAAAGGACATGGATTACAAAGACATGAGAAATATGAATGTGATTCAGGGAGCACCATGAATGGGAAGGGTATATATTATGATAACAGAAATAACTGATGATGTTTTTGAGAATTTTTTTAAAGTCTCTCATGGGAAATATTCACTATAAATAATTGTAATTCTCAAATATAAGCTTATTCAGAGACATTTAAAATTACCAAAGGAAAGGCATATTTATACTTCTAAAGAATAACCACACAACTCCCTTTTGCTGTGAGAATTTGCATTCTAAGGTATATCACTGAATATCATTTTTGGTTGATTTATTACAAGCCTTTGAGATTAAAGGTTTACAAAGAAAATGCTGACAGTCTTGGTTCTGAAGGCCACAGTGTTTGCATTATAATTATATAAGAATTTAATAATATTAACTGAAGCTAAGCACAAAAGCACCAAGAATAAATTAGACAAATAGGATTTATGAGACTTCATTTCTAATGCATAACTACAACATTAGTAATATGACCAGTCCTTCAAAATCAGCCTAACAACAAAAACTTGTTATCCATTTGGGGCAAGAATTTTTAAAAGACGGACTCTAAAATTCTAGAAATAACCATTGCTTTGCAAAAGAATACAGATTTAAAATGAGTTTGCTTTTATATCAGTGATTGCACAACCCTTGGGACTGTACCGAGAGACATGGAACTTGTTAAATGAAAGACCAATGAGTCACTCTCCAGTGGAATAAAACGAGGACGAGACTGACAAACACAATCTGTAAGAAAATCAGTTCAGCAGTAGGTAGCAGCAAATAAAAAGTATCAATTGTCAAGTATACCAAAAGGTAATAAAAACTGAAGTGGAAGTAGTTTTATGGATTCAAAATAGCTAAATTCACTAACATGTTGAGAATGCATTATAAAATAAAAAATAATTTAAAAAATTATATTGCAATTTTAAAAAAGTAATTTCATTGTGCAGAAATGAATGATCTCCCTTCCAGTACTGAGAGGTGCCTTGTTTATCTTCCTCTAATGAGAATTCAAAAACAAAACAAAACAGGAACCAGTAGCTGAAACTAAGATATGCTCATTTTTATGTTGATTCTTCTATTTTGTCCAATTATACAAATACGCTCAAAGTTCATCTAATTTTACACCCCTTAAATAATATCTAAAATATACCAATGTAAAATCCATGTGTGTAGCTAACATTTTTCATAAAAATAAATAAATTTTCTGCACTGATACCTAACTTCCTTGCTCTATCATACCTATGCTTATGGAAAATCCCAAACCCATTGCTCTAATCCATTAGAGCATTATTTTATTGGTATACCAATGGTCTATCTTTAGAAGAACCTTGTTCATGGCCAATATTTATTGTTCTTTAAATTTCTTATTGTAACAAGTCTTGATTAACTAACTGTGCATACCCAAAATTGTTGAAGGAATAAAGTCTATGCCACCTAAGACCTCCCATTTTGGTCACATGTCACGACGAGAGATCTATACCTAACACTAGACCAACAAGAAAAATGATGAAGTCAAATTATGGACACAAAGGAGTCTAGCATGCTAGAGGATGCCAGTAAATGCAAATGCTATTTTGTCTTTTTTTTTTTTTTTCTAGAAGAGAAAAGAGTTTACTGAGGAGATTGGAAAGGGAGAGAGAGTTAAGGAAAAGGATCTCCAAGCAGAAGAAACATACTTATAAACAAGATTGACAAGAAAGATTGACACAGGGCAGTGGTGACTGGTGACTCTGTCATGATGGAAAAGGCCATAGAGCCTCATGTACTATATTTAAGACACTGAATTTCATCTAGAAACACAGAGGCAGAATCATTGATCAGAGAAGAATGTGTAGTAAAATCTTTAAGAAGAAGCATTCTAAGACATGCTGGAGTGGTCAGGAAAATCAAATCTTACAGAGAGGTCAAGTAAAAAGCGAGTTAAGAAGGGTCTTTTTCATTTGCAGTTGGGTAACAGAGTAGGCTTTCCTTCAAAACTGAAAAGTGAACTAGACACAGCCTGGTGACTTGCACTCTGAATTCAACCCTGGATGTCAGAGAAAGAGAAAGGGAGTAATAGATCACAGAACTCTCTTTCTCACAGTCATACATATACGTATATATAGAAAACTCTTGGGGAGTCAGAAGAGGTGGTGGTATCCCTCTTGTGTAAGGGGTGAGGAGGGGGATGCTGGATGCAGAAAGAAGCCAGGGACTTGGCAGGAGAATAGACAAGGAAAGGATGCTACAATGCCACATTGCTACAGTCAGGTTATTGTCTGTCTTGAGCCAGTGGAGCTTGGAGCAAATAGTTTATCTGAGCTTTCCTTCTGGCGCCATTCCTTCCCCACAGATTAGGTCAGTTCAAAGGGGCAAAGATATGGGGAAGCATACAGTCACCTGCTCTGGGGGTGGGTGGGTGGGGGGGTGTGTGTGTGTGTTTATTTGTGTGTGTGGTTGGGGAGCAAGACAGATGAGATGATAAACAAGAAATTACAGGGCAAAGCTTAACAACAGAAGCTCTATCCTAAAGCACACTCTCACAGCCCTATCCCCACTCCTTAAAGCTACTTGGAGACTCTCAGGCTGAGGCTCAGGCCATTAAACTTCACCACTTCCATCATAACCATAGAAAGTCGTTAGCCTCACGGATATTGTTTACACACATCCTCTCACAGGTTTTAACAGACCATCCAAACAATCTTGACTACATACGTCCCTCAGTCTCTGCCCAGTCACCTTGCATTATAATCCTCTTAGTCTCTTGACTATTTGAAAATGACCCATTAATTTATTTTCTTGTTTATTGACCATATGGTCAAGAGACTGCTACCACATAACATCCGGGGCTTTTTATGTGTTGCTTAACAGTACAGTCTCAGAGTCCAGAACAGGGTAAGAACTCATTAACTATTTTAAATGAATGTATAAATTAGTGGAATAAGTCTTAGGAAAAAGATGGGGAATGACCTGGAGGGCAGCAGTGGGAAAGGTTAGAAAGTAATGTAGCTGGTTATCATTGATCCAAAGAGCAGAGAATTTACAAAGGCCTAGAAAAATCTATATTTTAGAATAAGACTACTTTAACTCAATTAAAATAATCCATGGAAGATTCCAAGATCTAAGAGAAGCAGCAACAAGGCAAATAGGTAGAAGAAGTTATTTGAAGAGGTTAAGAGTAGAGGAATGTTTATCGGAAAAGTAAGCTAATGAGAAAAAAGTAAGGTAAGAGAGGGTTTAGTGCTGGGAGGGTAGTGGGTAAGAAAGTCTAGAAGTATAAATATACTGCAAAAGTATGGAGAAACTCACATTTTGGCTATAGCTTTAGTGACAAAAATGTTTCATTCAATATAAAGAAACATGTGGGGACTACCTAGAAATAACAGATTCAGTTATAAGCAAAAATTAATCTATTTTCAACTTCCACGGGCCTGACATTACAGAGGGATGGGGCACTACCCCAATATCACATTTATAAATGTGTAAGTACAAACTGAGAGAGGTACCACACCAAATGGGGAAAGAAACAGAAAAGTACAAAAAATATGGTTCTATGAGAGCATAATGAGGAGAATATCTTGCCTTTAGAACTGCAGGGTAAGGGAGCTGCCTCCGAGAGGAGACTACGCGCTCCGCGATGCTGTTAGCCTTGCAGGGAAAGGCTGGTGCTTTAACCTTCCGGAAACTGGGAGGTGGACCACACAACAGGTGGCAAGAGAGTGGGTAGGTAGAATCACGGCAGATAGGGCCTAAATATTAAGCCAGGACCAGGCCATACAGAGATGTTTTGCTTTGTTTTAAACTATATTTAAAATCATGGGTTTCTTTATCCTGCAGTGAAGAGCAATTAAAGAGTTTTACAATCAAAGGAGGCAAAGATGTGTATTTTTAAAATGCACCCTGCCTAAACTATGCACAAGAATTGGAAGGTCAGTGGGGTAGATGCAGGAACACCTTTCAGGAGGCTACGTGGAAATAGAAAAATAAAAGATGAATTTCACTGATTTGTGAATAAAGTGTCAATGGATTACTGAAAGAAGGAAAACATCAAAACTTGTATTTTTGCTTTGGCCTTTTTAAGAAAATGTTAGCCATTTTTTTCAAATGAGAAAGGTGAAATGAACAACATATGGAGTGACTTAAAGTCCAAAAAGACAATGGGATAGTGAGTACCTGGCTAGGCCAAGAGAATTAAAATCTAATCTCAGGTGGAAAGCAACCAAAGATAGAAACAAAACATATTTTCGTTGTCATGATTTTGATCCTCACAACAACTCCCTGAGAATGATGAAGTAGAAACAGTTTCCTATTGTCAGTCCCCACCTGCCTCTCACTGCACCTGTCATCTCTGAACAACAGGCTCCCAGGACTGGCATGGGTCTTACAGACCATTTTTATAAATTCTCCTATTTCACTGACAGTGCAACTGACATCCTGAGAGATAAGGGAGCTGCTGAAGGACAGCAGTTGGTGTGAGTCAAAGTCATTGAAGAACCCAGAGGTCCTTACACTGAATGAAAAACACTTTTAATTGCAACTCAGTATTTATTTATGTAAACTGTTCTGATTGTGATAAACCAAAGTATTCCATTCCCATTTGTCAATTTCTGTAACAGTTCAACATAAGTGAAACCATATAAAACTGAAGACTGGAAAATACTGCCCTTATTTAATGTTGATAAAAATTTAGATTATATTAATAAACATGCATCATAAAAACAAAAATGAATAAATTTTGATGTGATTAAGTAAAAGTTTAACTTCAAGAAATCACCATTGTAGTCATTTTGTTTACATAAAATCAAACAAACTTTACATCAAAATTGTTAAAGATATTAATTACTATATTGATTTTCTATTACTGCTACAAATAGCACAAATTTAGCACCTTTAGGTGCATTGTTTTCCCATAGTTCTGTAGGATAGAGTCTTGGTTGGCTCGGTTGGTCCTTCTGCTTTGGGTTTCACAAGGATGAAATGAAAGAGTTACCCTGCTGACTTCTTATCTAGAGGCTCCATACAAGAATCTGCCCCCTAGCTCATTCAGGTGGTTGGCAAAATTCAATTCATTGTGGTTGTAGGACTGGGATCCCAATTTCCTTGCTGACTATCAGCTAGAGACCTCTCTTGGCTCCTAGAAGAAGCCTCTCCCCATTGGTGCAAGTGAGTCCCTACATCTCAGAGCCAGCAACAAAATCTTGAATCCATTTTATGATCAAAATCTCTCTGATATGCTTTCTGATATATTTCACTTCCACCTTCTTCTTCTTCCAGCTGAAGACTGTTCTCTGCTTTAGAGGTTCATGTGACTAGATTAAGCCCACTCCAATAATCCAGGATAATTCTCCCACTTTAAGCTATACAATGCTAATTCCGTCTTCAGAGTCCCTTTTGCTGTGTAAATTAACCTTGTCACAGGCACCAGGGATTAGTGCACTGACATCTTCAGAGGACCACTATTTGGCCAACAACAACTATCTAATTTCAAAAGAAAACTTAACAGTCCTTCCTGAACTGCTTTGTTGTGTAAGATCATATGTATCGGAGTCTAAAGCCTGGTTCCCAGCCTTTACTTGACTCTATTCTCTGCCTCTTGAGTTCTTACTTGTGGATTTCTGCTAATTCTAGAGATTAATTAGTCCCCCCTGCCAAATCCTATGGAAACATGTTGTGACTCTTTTAACAGATATGTTTGCATAAAATAGTGAATGATCACACTATTTTTAGATGAAACTGTAACTCATTATGCACCTGAGTCCAGTAAGAATTGGTTATTGACACCTAGTCAACAGGAAGGAAATTCCAATGAAATGTTAGAAAGATTGGGCTCCCCCTGAGCTACTGAAGTGAAGAGAACGAGGGTATTCATGACATTGCCCTCCACATCTGCACATGACCAAACACTGGGCATGCAAAATACTGAAAGAACACTTCATATAAGGGTTCATTTCAATAGGCTGAGTTAATGAACTGAAACTAAATAAAAGTCATCAGAAATGGATATGATGCCGCTTTGCTACCACACAAGAGAATATGATGAATAATTAAACTTGTGAAAATTTCCAAAGTTTTATTCTATTCCATATTTTAACCTTAAAAACCTTTAAAAATGATTTCCCATGAAAAATTTCAATGGCTCTTCAGTAATATATTTCTCTTTAAATGAAACTGAACAAGAAAGAGAAAATGTTACTTTATCATTCCAGAGGAATGAAGGTAATAAATTCAAAAAGTATTTGCTTTTCAAAGAGGTTTATTATGTGTCTAATAATAATTAGAGAGAATTGAGTGGAGAGCTGTTCTTCACACCCTCTCTAATTACCACTACTTGAAGTAAATTAGCATAAATCCAACTGTTTCTTATCTTGTCAAAGGCAACGTTGAGGACAGGAATAATTAATTTTCAAATAGAATGGATTTCTACAGCTTTCACATGGGTTGAATGCAAATTATATCTCAAAATATGTATTATAACATTTTTTATCAAAAATGCCATTTTCAGGCCCTGACAGGTGTAGCTCAGTGGATTGAGTGTTAGCCTGCAGACCAAAGGGTCACCAGTTCAATTCCCAGTCAGGACACATTCCTGGGTTGTGGGCCAGGTCCCCAATAGGGGGCCTGTGAGAGGCAACCACACATTGATATTTCTCTCCCTTTTTTTCTCCCTCCCTTCTCCTCTCTTTAAAAATAAATAAATAAAATATTTTTTTAATGTCATTTTCAGGACATTTTAGAGATCCTATTTGTACATATATGTAATTTTATATCTTTTTCTTTGCTTCTATAC